>JAAGAY010001408.1:0-32259 GCA_011801015.1 Ardeotis arabs
TCTCCCCATCTTTCTTGTAGGCCCCCTTGAGGTACTGGAAGACCGCTATCAGGTCTCCCCGGAGCCTCCTCCTCTCCAGGCTGAACAGCCCCAACTCTCTCAGCCTTTCTTCATAGGAGAGGTGCTCCATCCCTCTTATCATCTTTGTGGCCCTCCTCTGGACCTTCTCCAGCTGGTCCATGTCCTTCTTAAAGAAGAAGCAAGGGAGACCCTGTCAGGGACGACTCTTACGTGGACCAGAAAGCAATGAGTGTGATCTCTGCCAGCCAGTGTGCAGGCATCTCTGTGAATCAGGTTGGTGAAGGTGCAATAGGAAGACAAAGGAAATAAAACATCTTAGATGCAATGTAAGGAAAAAAGTACTATCAGATGTGAGATGTGCGGGTGAAGTAGATGAGGAGAAGGGGTCAAAATTATGTTGGGCTGTGTCAGAACTGGATAGAGAAGCATAAGCAATCCTGGAGAGAACAGAAGAGGTCTGTTTTGCCATGCTGAGTTTGATTGATTGATTTATGGAATTGAATTAATGGAGACAGGCCATCACTGAAGAAGTAGCTTTACTTTGAGTCACCTGTACAAGACTATTACCTAACAGTTTTTGAACTAGCAAAGTTGAAAAAAAATTAGGAAAAAGGCAACTTTAAGAGGAAAAAATCATGTGAGGCTTAGACATTGCAGAAGAGAGGGAATATGTGAATATAAGTAGAAAATAACATTTAACTGAGCCAAAAAATAGAATGACCATTCTCACTGTTTTCCAGTTTCTCATCTGATTAACATATGTCAATCGGTTTGAATTTACAACAACTGAACATCAGACCTTCAATGCTGAAACAGGGTGGCATACGTAAAATGGAAAAAGATACCCAATAAATAACTTATTTTACCTTTATATATTATTTATAAAGGGCTATGCATGCAAAGAGCTAAGCACCTTTCATTTTCAATAACCAGCCTACAGGAGGTACTCATAAGAGCATTGCTTCAGTCTAGCAAGGAAGGAGGCCAAGTTAATCACAGGATTTACCGCAGTCAGTAGTATATGGTGTGTTCAGCTGCTTTATTGACATGAACTAGCTTTGTAGTGATACCCAAGAGAAGATTTTAAACAAATTAATGCAAAAAGTAACTGTGCCTGCGTGGAATTGATAGCAAAATAAAATAAGGAAAAAAAAGTAAGTCCTCTACTACAGATTAATTTTAATATGGTTTATGTTTAAGACTTTAAGATTAAAACAAAAAAAAAAACCTGTAAGGCAGATGAATCTGAAGTTCTCATTTGTGCAAGGGTGTTAACTGAGATTGGACCATCTACGAAACTTATTGTAGGTCAAGCCATTATTTATGTAAGGTGCCACATTCACACCAAAGAGCAACAGCAAATGGAAGCTGTTACAGTTGTGTAATTCCTCAAAGGAGAAGAATTTACAGTCACAGTCAGGACTTGCAGGATTCTACATTGGGCCCTTTGTGCACAGGTTCCCCAATGCCTATAGGCTGAGTGCTGCAAACTGTGCTCTGGATCAATAAAAGTGTCTGCCACCAAAACCTATGACTCTAGCGTGTGTTATTTTAAATGCAGTTTTGGAAATGAGAAAGACCTTCATAGTTTTATAGCCCATTATTTCTCTGAAAGTACAACCCTTGTGCTGCAAATAGACCTGCTTACATTTCTCAGATTTGATTAGGCTGACCTTTTGTTACAATTAAAAAACAAACAAACAAACAAGAGCCAAAAAAAAATTAAAACTCTTTAAAAACTTTTTCAAACTTTGAATAAATTAATTTAGATAGAGCAAATAAAATACTATAGCCCACATCATGAGATTGCTTAAGCAAGATCCTAGTGTGGTTTCTTCTGACCTAAAAATCTGTCTATCCAGGTGTTGTGGTTTTGTTTAGTGAGGGGGGGCCTAAGGTGGAAGCTTCTGTAGGAAACTGCTAGAAGTTGCTCCCCTTTGTTCAGTGGACTCAGCCGGGCCTAGGGCGGACCCGCTGCTGGCCAAGGCCGAGCCGATTGGTAGCAGAATGTCCCGTGAAAATGCCTCTGCGATAACGTATTTAAGAAGGGGAAAACAGAAAAAAAAAAAAAAAAGAGAAGAGAAGATGTGAAGAAGCTGAGCAAGGGCAGAGGCGCAGAGGGGGAGGCGCAGGCCTCCTGGGCCTTGCAGGCCTCACCCTCTGGCCTCTCGCCAGACGGCCGACTGGGCCCAACTCAGCCCGGCCCGGCTGCAAGAAGTGGAGAGGAGATGAGATGGATGATGTGAAGAGATCCTGCGAGGCTTCTGCTAGCCTGTTGTGAAGAACTTTTCTTGTGAGAGAAAATGCTGCAGACGCCAAGGTCAGTGAAGAAGGAGGGGGAGGAGTAATGCGGCTCCTGGCCAAGATTCCCCTGCAGCCTGTGGTGACGACCATGGTGGTGCAGGTTGTCCCCCTGCAGCCCATGGAGGTCCACGGAGGAGTAGAGATCCACTTGGAGCCCGTGAAAGACCCCACACCGGGGGAGGTGGATGCCTGAAGGTGGCTGGGGCCCGTGGAGGGCCTGCTGGGGCAGCCGTTCTGGAGAGACTACACTCCGTGGAAGAGATGACCCACGCCAGAGCAGTTTCATGAAGGACTGTGGCCCGTGGGAGGGACCCCACCATGGAGAAGGGGAGGAATGTGAGGAGTTCTTCCCCCAACTATGAAGCAGCGGCGTAAAACATCGCGTAATGAACTGCCCACGACCCTCATTCCCTCTTCCCCCCCGTGCCACTCAGGGGAGAAGGTAGTAGAGATAATGTTAAGCTCGGGAAGAGGGAGGGGTGGGGAGGAGGTTTTTATCTTGTTCTCTGTCTCATTATCCTGCTGTTTTTAGTAATAAATGAATAGTTTTCCCCAAGTCGAGTCTGTTTTTGCCCGTGACGGTAACTTTAATGATTTCTCCCTGTCCTTATCTCAAACCTCGAGCCATTTTTCTTCTATTATCTTCCCCTATTCTCTCGGAGGGTGGGGGGAGTGAGAGAGAGACTGCGTAGTCTCAGATTGGGGCTGAACTATGACAGAAGCAAAGACTATGGAGCACGTTTCTGCTTTCCTTCAACAAGTGAACATGGGGCACATGGTGGAGACCATAGTTTTCAACCTCTGTAGAGGTGTAATGACAGTTTCCTTTCCATTTCTTTGGGAAGCCTTATACCCAAAGGCATTTTTTTTTTTCAGGAAAGAAACCTTTCACTGATTTCAGGGACAACCACTTGCAACCCCCGAATGAGAGCATATCTCTCAATGAGAAGCTTTATTTTGGGGGAAATCGCACTGAAGACCAGCAGAACTAGCTGGAGCTTTGCATAAGGGCTCCCACCATGCGGGACACTCACAACAGCTACCTGACACCAAAGTTGGGTTTCCAGGGCAGAAACTACAGGAAGATGTAAGGCATTCAGCCTGTTCTCAGACTCACCAGTAACTGGTAGTAACCTTGCAAGTTCAAGAAACCTCCTCCTTGTGGGCTAGCTTGCCCTGAGGTGGTGTCTCAGCTAGCTGGCCAGCTGAACTGCCTAGACTACAAGGCTCCTCAGATATGTATTCAATATGCTGTAGCTACCGCTCCAAGCAATTTCAAATGGTACACAGCCTTTAAAAGCCCCCTCAGAGCTGAAACAGCATGGCAATCTGCGAGCAGAGGGTACCTGCTGGCTTCGGAGACCAGCCAAAAGGAAGGAAGACTGCCAGGAAGTACCCTAATTTCCGACAATAGCAGGTTCTGAAGCACTTAGTGTTTTTAACAGTTTCCAATTAGCTCAGAAGTGGCTGACAGTGAAACCATAATGCAGGAATTTGAAGCACTTTGCATGAAAGTGAACAAGGCATGGTTGAAAACAAGCAGGTGCCAGGAGAAAGCAGAGAGATGGAAGAGCTCAAAATTGTCCTTAGGGTTGCTAGCATGACTAGCAACATCGCTGGGCACTGCTGGCTGTGTGTTGGGCCCAGGTGCCCCAAACCACCCTGCTATGTCACACCATGGGACTTGGAGCAGGCAGAGGGGCTGGTGGAAGGCTGGCTTGGGAAGGACTCCTGCCCAAGGTATCTCCTAGCATGCACATGGTGAGCACTGACACTGGCTGCCTTTGTGGAAAGCTCAGGTCAAGGGGACATCTCGGCCTTGATGGCGCCTGCTCCGAGCACGGCTGTGGGCTGCTCTCCCCAGGGCTGCTCCACACTGTGCCACAGACCTGATACCTCCAAATGAAGAGTCGAGTTAGGGAGCCGACAGATTTCATTCCCCTCAAATCTGGTCACTGGCTAACTTTGTAGCTGACGTGGCCAGATGACTCAAAACACACAAAGCCTCATTTTAGAATCTGGAATCCACTTTCAGCATTTTCCTGTTCAGAAACCCAATCTAATCCAGCCTGAGGCCAGTGAACGATACCCCAACGTTACAAAAGATCCCATACTACAAGCAAGGAGCAAGCAGGGGAAAATATGCAGAATCAGAAAGGCAGACTTCACAATAAGCAGAACATTTGCAGATGCTATAGTGAAAGCAACAGCCAAATCTCTGCCCATCCTTCAGAAAGAGAAGATATAAGATAAAGATATAAAACAAAACAAAGGAAAAGGGTCTGTCTGGTGGCAAAGCAAAACTTTTCTGGATCAAACTAGGCAGAGATTTACTTGTTTTGGTGGAGGCACTTACCACTTACTGTTAAGAGAAAGCATTAGAAGAAGACCCTGACACAAAAATAGAGATTGAGTACGTCTACTTTCTCTAGATATCACATCCCTGACAAGGTAACAGCTGACAATGGGCCTAAATTTAGTAGATATGAATTTTTAGCTGTAAAAAGAAAGATTAAACAAGAAAAGTCTCATTATCAGCCATCTAAGTGGTTAGTAGAAAACAAATGTCAAGCAATGCTGAGTACTGAGTCAGACTCATACCTGCATTTAATATCTCTGCAGAATAATGCCAATGAAGGCAAGTTGTCACTTGTTTTGTTCAGTGAAAAGCAGAAAGCAAAACTGTCTACACTGCTGGAACCAATGTCAGAGTTACTGGTGGTATGCAGATAAATAGAGACAGGCAGAACAAAACAATTAATATGAGAGTCAGCACTCTGGCCATGCCAAATGAGGCAGTGTTTGCTGGTAGTTGGAAACAAATAGATATGAACAGCAATAATATTACCAGGAGATTAGAGGAAGTTCCTCCTTTCTATCAAACATAAAGAACATCTATATCCCCCTCAAGTTGTTTTTTCACCTAAAATATCTTGGACAGGTTAAACCATAGCAAATTTAGATAGCTGAGCGCTACAACATGATGATAGACTCAAATTCAGTCGGTATGAATTTGAGCAATGAAGTGTAAGTTCAGATGCTCATATCCAGAACTAATCCACTTATCTCTACCTGACCATAGTGATGGTGATACTCAGGAAGACTCAATAAATTACCAGCACTTCAGGGATTATTTGAGCATTGCTATTTATATGTATTTGAAATGGAGTTTTCTGATATACTCAGGCTGATGCACTGTTCTTACTTCTGACTGTACCTTTAAAAAATCCTCACTTTGAACAAATTTAACCCGTTTATTGTATTACACACAAATTCATATTGCACTGACACAATTGGTTATAATCCAGGCACTGAAAGAAACCAGTCTCTGTCGGGCTCCTTATCCCTGAACCACAGCTGAATTGCGCACAGACGTTACGACCTGCATGCTGGCTCGGCCGGGAAAGCGGTGATGCAGCCCTTGACCCCGTTCCCCATCTCAGCATACTCCCTTTAGGCTGCAGGGTGGCCCATTGCACCCCTCTACTTGCAATGGTCCCCAGCCTGAAGCTGTGCCTGCCCTTGCCAATGCAGCTGGCGTTTCTGCAGCTGCAGTCTAGTTCTGGATAGGGAGGACAAGGAAGATAGCGAGAAATAATCTCAGTGATTATGTGAGACGGAGAATACATTCCCTTAAATAACCTCCTCTGCCTGCTGAAGTTATCAGAGCATGCCTTTCTAATGCTGGCTAATGCCAGGTTAAGACCAGTAGTTCGCAGCTGCATATTTTGTTCAAGATTTGTCCTTAATTGAACGGCAAGCTTGGGGACTGCAGCTACATGTAATATCTGCTGGGAAAACACATCCATCTCAAATGACATTTTTCAAAGAGGCACATACAATCTTGTTAAAAGCAGGAACCCTAATGGCCATTTGCTCCATCATATACCAGCAGCAGGTATGGCAGGAGAGGGAACAGCTGCTTAGTTGCTTCTGCAATCTATTTTGCCTGGATGTTTGTATGTCTGGGAAAGTGGTCTGGCCCTTTTGCAGCTCTTAGATGAATCACCCTGCTAATGGACTAGCAAGTGCATGGGTAACATTATCAGCGATGCAGACCATGGTTCCTATATTGCCTTAATACACCTCCAAACCAATCTGGTAAATTACTTCCATTATAGGATTTAGATAGTATCCCATTACAGATCAAGCTTTTGGTTAAATGTCACTTCTTTGAAAGACATATTTGGTGTCAAGGACTGCTTGGCAGTTTCAGAAGAGAATGAACAGAGTTCCAGACTTCCTTATTTACTCCTCGAAGCGTTCCCTCTAGCTAGCAATCAAAGGGTGGAACCACGAGCACCAGGAAAGACACAGCAAGAAGAACTTCCTTCATCCACAGATGAGTGCTAGCTACACAGTTTTTCACTAAGGTCTGTCCCTGGAGTACTGTAAACATGCAACTCTCCTTTCACATACTGAAAATTGTTTCTAGACTGCATTGGGTAATTCTAAAATTAAAGAGACTATCTACCATTAAACTATTAAGCTAGAAAAATCATTCCATCTATAAGCTGCTGTTAAAGAAACTGCCTTTTCAGTACCTTTCCAGTGGTTTACTCCTGATACTTTAGTGAAACTACAGAGCCCATCCCAGCTGTCGAAGTACAGCCAGTCTATGCTGCATTTATTATTGCATAGTTCCCTTCCTGGGTCTGAAAGCAGATCTAAATAAAATAATTTTACACTTGCATTTGGAAAAAAAAAATCCCGCAACAAAAAAAAATATGAAAATGCTTCTATTTTTTATTAGAAAGTATAGATGTTCTTCTCTATTTTCAAACAAAATCAGGACATTTGTGTCCAGTCTATGCTTTTTTTTTCCCAGAGTTTCTATTAAACATTTTTACTTTACAGTTAATAAAAAGAGGCATTTCATTTTAGCAAAGTCCTGGCATATTAAAATGTGGCATATTAGAGGGACTTGCCAGTATTAACTATCTTTACATTATAATTTATTCCATATTTAGTGTTCAATGCTTGCAGCATTTAATATAGCTAAAGCATATGGTGCTGTTTTATTCAAACGGTAAACTATGTGATCATTAAAAATATATGGAAATGTAAACATCATGTCAGAGTTCAGTGTTTCAGAAAGGAGCTGTTAATCCTTGCAAATAGTTTCATTATTGTAAGAAGCCAAATCAATTAATGATTATGTTTCCTTATGCATTTACTTGGTATTATGTATCCATTTAAAGTAATTAATTTGGTTATATTTAAAATTTATATATATTTACATTTCTACATTATTATAAAGGAATGTGTCATTTTTATTTTTGATTTGATAAGAAACAAAGATTGGTAAAAAGCTGTATAACTACTAAGCTGGGAGCCGAAATCAATCTCCATTTCACTTGAGGATTGAAAGCAAAAAGCTTATGGCTCTACAGCAGCTTTGTCAGGCTTGGTAATTTGCATTATGTTACCCATGATAGTACACACAAGGATCCATTGCCACGAATGCAATTTAAGAAAACACTTTCAGTTGTTTTTTACTCCTTTCTCAGTATTTTCAGGCAGCTGGAGTGCCTTTTTCCCCTTCCTGCAGAGAGATTACTTATTACTTGTGTTTAACTGAATTTAAAAAAAAAAAAAAGTCTTGAAAGGTAATAAATAAGTTAAGTTCTTAAGAAACTTTTCAGGGCTTTTCATGCAAAGGGGGAAAGCAAGCAGGATTTTGCTGGAACATGGCCGGAGTACTGCTTTGGAGACTGAGAGTCCCCATTGAGCAGAAGAGCAGGGAAAGCTGAGGCAGGAGCTCTGGGAGCGTGTTTCACAGGCCCCGGGATGTTCCTATCAACCTGGCACTTCCTGGGACCACTTCTAAGTGTGAGCTGGCCACTGAGGCTCTGTGCTCTGAGTGATTAATGATGGCATTAGCATAAAATTATAATTTTTCAGCCATGGTCTTGCAGGAAGATGCAGACATTTGGGGCTGATTGCTGTACTGATCAGTTTGCAGGGTCAGGTATTTTTCACTGTTCAGCAAAAATGTTTCCATCTTTACTGAGATGAGGATTTAATCCACAGAGCTGGAAGATTCAGTACAAGTCAAATACAAGAGTTAACCAATTCCCAGTATGGTCGGCTTGCCACTCTGACACTGCTGTTGATGTAAGACCCTTTAACTATTTCACCAGGCTACCTGAGGGTTTAACCCTGTGGAGTTATCTCCCTTCAAATCTGACTTCCGTTTCCCTGCTGCCTGCTTGACGACGACTGGGTTCCTGTAACTCAGCCTGACTGCTGGCAGCAAAGGCAAAAATGCTCCAAATACCTCAGCTGTTCAGACAGCAAGCGATCATAGAAAATAGACAAGGCTTATCTATTGCCTTTGGGCAGAAGGACACTGATAACGGTACACTCTGGATTCTGCTCTAAGGCACGTATTAACTTGCAACTTAGCCAGCGCCTGCAAAGCCAGCAGGCATTTCACCATCACCCTGGAAGTTCTCCGCTTGCAGACAACAGTCACACTCCTTCAAAGAAAATCTCAAGGGAGATGGTGAAATCTGGGCCTTTCTAGGAAAGCACACAGATTCTGCTTTGATCCAAATGGAAAACTCCACATTGGGGTGACTGGGTGAAAGTTTAAACTTGAGTCAAAACTAACTTAAAACTCAGTATTGTGTTACCTGCATGAGAAGTTGAAAGTCTGTGTTCAGCAAGTCAGGCTCAGTGATCTAACCAAATCTTCTAACTTTAAAGTCTCTGAGACTGGGTTGTGATGCCCCATTTCATTGTCAATTGTTTGTCCTCAATGCTATGCAAATTCAGCATGAAAACATCTTTCTTATAGCCATTTAATTCACACCACCCATTACCCCTGCCTGTGTGACTGACATTTACTGCATAACGCCTTCTAAGTGGTGCCGGCGGCTGGGAGCCAGGAGATCCAGTGTCTATAGCTGATGTGACTATCTTTGGTAAAGTCGCTTCATCTCTTCTATTGCATTCACTTAATCACGGTCATCATCTTCAATTGAGCTCTTCGAAGAAACTCTATTATTACAGCTGTTACACCCAATACAACAAGGCTTGAATTATTTTCAGGGAACACAGCAATACAAGACTGTGAATTATTAGGTAGCATGTCTAACCTAAAGTATTTGGCAGATACAGTCACAGAGTTGAATGTCATACCACCCAGGTCTTTTTTCCACCCAGTCAGCAGTGCAGATAAGCAAAACGTGCTGCTTGTACTGAGAAAAAAAAAATGTGCATCGCCCATCTTGCTGCAGAAATGGAGAGGAACAGGTGATTCATTTTTGCCCCTTCTTTGATCATTATCATTTTTTTTTTCATGGTGCATGATCCAAAGTCTGGTGGCTGCTGGCTGGGGGCCTTTCCTTCTCTTTGTTCTCTTTCCAAGTAGCAAAGTGTTCTCCTGGCTGTCCTAGGGATCTTCTAGCTCACTCACACTCCCCTGTTGAAACTGTTGGAAACCAGGTTGCAAAGCTGACAGAGGAAGCCACAAATCCAGTTAAATACACAAATTTACACCAGGTAAATACCCTAGACCATCCTTTTCCCTCTTGATACCTCCAAATAGCACCCAATGAGATCTTTGGTGTTCCTGAGAAAAATCAAGATGCTGATTTAATGAGGACAAAGAAACTAATACAAGAAACATGAGAAACCTTCAATGCAATTCCTTTTATGCGAATCAAACTTTAACCAGAACTCTATTAACATGGTTAAAGATACATTTTACATCCTTCAGACATTAGCACTGAAAGTCCTAAAAAGAACTACAGGACTTCTTGCCAGAATACCTGTATCAAAGGCATCAGGTAGTTTTCTAGCTCTCTTTTCACAGATGGAGTTTTAGAGATGTTTTGGATAGTAGCATCCTAGCATTTGAAACTGAAATAAAACTTTGGGAATTCACATATCTCTTGAGATCACTGCATTCATTTCACACGGGCTGCAGAAAAATAAAATATTCCAGATCCTCTAAATCCTCTTGCTAATCCATTTCCATCCCTGGCGTAACAAGATGTCCAGATGCACAGACTTCCCCAAATGATCTCAATATTACGAGGACCATTTATTATTTACTGAGCTCTAACCATGTCCCTGACACTTGGCAATTCATGAAGACCTCCCTACTTGAGGGAGTCTCTTTGACTAACAGGCAGGAGCTGAGACCTGGAAAGTCAGGGGCAGGAGGAGGTCAGAGGGTGCCTCTCTTCTGCTATTCCTCCACCACCCTTCACCCAGGTATTGAAACTATTATTGAGCAAGTTGTCTCTGTCGCACTGGTGTGAAGTTCCCTGCCCAAAGCCACAACTATGGGGAGAGCCTGTGCTACCTGCATTCCCTGGCACTGTGAGGCTGTCACCTCCCCTTGGCTTTGAGCAACTCTGAAGCAAATATACACTGCAGTCTCTAATTTACCTGTCAGTCCTCAAAGTACTGGATGGTTTTGGAGGACTTGGTGTTGCAGAAGAAAGGTACATATCAGAGAAAAAGGAACCTCATTTCACAGCTATTTTCCTGCATCCTTAATGCTAAATTTTAAGGCAATTTTTGCCCTGTTGTAATTTTGTAGCAAGCATAACTTAATTATTTGGTCAATTATGATATCAGGAAATATAACAACCATTACGTGAATGAGTGTTGAATCAGCACATTTTCCACTCCACAGTAAGCAACAGGAGAGGAAAATGTATTAACTGCACAAAATCTAATAAACATAATGCTACCTACAGATATGTGCTATTTAATCCCATGAAAGGATTTTATGCTGCTGTTCACATGGCAATATCAGATATCATCTCACTGAAGGAAGCAGAAACTCCGATGTGTGAGTCCAGCATCAGGAGAATAATGTTTTTATTTTAATACCTGCATACAAACAAAATGTTGTCTTTCCTGGTAACTGTCAACAACAGGGGGAAGTATTACTCAGGCGTTAATATGTTTTAGGCTAGATTCAAGTGGAAAATGGTACCATTGACTGAATCTGAGCTTTTTAGACTGGTCTGTGAGCCTCTTTAGGACACAGTGCATCTTCTGTTTGTCTATGTAGACCTTCCCTAGCTGGGACTAGAGCTGGAACAAGGAGTTACCCGTCACTGCCATACAGCGAGCAAGGCTCTCTCTTCATAAGTTCAGTTAAAACTTATCTACCACACTTAATCTGCTGTTGTGGACAAGTCCAAGAGTTGACAAATTCCCTCTAAAATTCAGATACTTCAATCTAGAAAAGCATGAATAATGAACTGGTCAGAAGCTGTGCTGGAAAACAAGAAGGGATAAAAATATATATACATATATACACACTAGTTTTAATTTTCCTTTGTACCCCTCATCTTGGGGAGGAGGGAAGGCAGAGAAGGTGATGGCTAAGCCTTCAGTAAATAAGCAAATTTTCAAAGCAAAACAAAATTAAAAAGAACTAGGGTTTCAATTCAAGTAGCAAATGTCAGTACCGATTCTGAAGTCATGCAGTGCTCCACTAGTGTTAAATGTCCTTTCATTATTATCAGTTGTTACAGCTACAAGTGATATTGATTATGTTAATAATTAGGATAACATTTTGAAGAGGAAGTGTTAGATTTCCTAATAGTGATTAGTACATTGATTGTGATTGGCTATACAATTACAGAGTTAAGGTGGTATTTGATTGTTTAACATGGCATTTTATTAGTCAGCAACTACTTAGGACATCAGTGGGTTCAAGTTTGAAAATTCACACTTTAAAAGTACACAACATTTTCTAAATGTAAAATTCTCTATTAATGTTCATTTACTAAATGGGATCCTCAAGGAGAAGGATTCTGCATGCCTACTATTGGAACTGAAGTCCACAGCATGCACCCAAGTCTAAATCTTTCTAAAAACAATAGCCAGTTTTATGGTGACCTCCTCCAACATCCTAATACATATTTAAGCTAAATTTATTATTATTATTCCTTCAAAACAAGAAAATATACCCTAAGAGCCATATATTATATAGTCCTTGTCCAGAGCCTACTAAAGAAGATGGGAAGGGTCCTTTTACTCAGAGACTTAATGCAAAGCCTAAATTAGTCATGTTGAAAAGTTACATTTTACATCACTTTAGATTAGCTTCTCTTTTTTTTTGTATATTTTTTTTTTAAAAAAGAAGAGAGAGATGACTAGAGGACTAGAGTGTTAACTGGAGATTTTTACTGCAGCTGGAAGTATCCACCTGTACAAGGTAACATTAGATATATCAGGCTGTAAATTCTGATTTTTTTTTTTTAATTACACCTGGATTGCGCATTTGTTTTTCTCATGAAAAGTGGCTGTCGCAAGAAAGATTTCAAGATATATCAAAATCAGGAATTTATTTATATTTAGCATGATAAACCAGCGGAACCTTGGTTTTAGTGTTTATAAAAGGCAAGAAAAATAAAGATCAGCTGTCACATTGCAAACACCACCTATTTCACATACCTGCAGCTAGCTCTATGGGGGCAGGTAAAATCAGTTTTTTATCTTTTTTTTTATACATAGACACATCAGGCATCCCTAGAAGTGTAAAGGTATCTTGACAAAACAACCTTATCTAACTATATTTTCAAAAGACTAAGTGCATGGTACTGTAACGCATGGCGTCTCCTTGTTATAAAACAAAAAATGGCTGTGCTGAATGTGTTTCATTTTTTCAGAATGTACTATTATTCTGCTCTTGCAGTTGCTCCTTCTTCTTGGCCACATTTAGTATAGTGACAACTGCTTTCATAGCCCAGATTCACACCACAAAGTTTTAACAACTGGCGTACAAGTCCTGACAGACAAATTTCAGGAAACTGGTGAATTTATTTATCTTTTAAGCCTGATTACATCTCCTTCCTTGAATAGCACAAGGTCTCAGAAAACACCTGGTTGTTGATATAACTCATGTAGATGCTGTACTGTGTCCCAGGAGCCCTCAAGTTACAGTCACATACAGCATTTGTATCCATGATGATGACAAAGCCAATAAAGATTTTTAGCTCCACAAGTCCAGTGACTCAGACTGCTGACACCTACACGTAATTCCCCCATCATTTGGAAATGTCTCTTCTCTGGTGGCCCATTCCTGTGCCTTGACAGACAATGGTCCACAGAAGACAATATCACCACTTCAGCTCTGTGCTGTTGGACAAACACAAGATCACCTCAGCCCGTGGGGACAGGAGACTGTTTCAGCTCTCCTCCCAGGTCAACCAGAGGAGCAAAGACAGCAAATCTGATGCTGCAAGGAGGACAGTCAGCAGCAGCTATGAGGGACAGAAAGGCAGTCAGCACAGCCAGAGGAGCCTGCCCTGGTGAAGCAGAACCACAATCCAAACCTTTGGAGATCATAAAAAACTGGCTCAACTGCCTCCTCTCTGGTGGCATCTCTCCCTTCATGCTCAGTAGCATTATGAATATGTAAATGGGATGGAGGAGTCCCTGGAGACTAAGAAGAGGCTGGGGCAGGGGGCAGTGACACTGCTGCTGGTCTCCGGCCTTGTGAAAAACACCAGGCTAAAATCTGCCACCAAATGAGGAGAAGAGATGACACTTAGATAAAATTCTACACTTATAGTATCTTGTCCCCATATACAGCACATAAACCTGTCCTCTCTCACATCCTCTTTAAAAACGGTAGTCCTTTGCATAGTTGAAAAATAAAGAAAAGAACATGGAGAGTAACTAGTTTATTTCAAAAACCTATGCCAGCTATGCAGCAAGAAACTGAGTGAGCCATCTGGCAGGGTTTCAACTGTTGCAAACCAGAAATACACTAGGAATACATTTAATAAATTAGTAAAATAGTGATCCAGGTCCCTGAGTGTAGCAAAATAAGTGACATAAGGACACAAAAGTGTGTTCCCGGAAAAACTCATGAGTGCCTTTAGCCTGAGCTCTTGGTTTTTCGTTTTTTTTTTTTGTTGATTTTTCTTTTGGTTGTGGTTTTTTTTTTTTTTTTAAGTTTGCAGTACTCATGCACTGAAAAACACAGAACTTTTCCTCACTCCAATCATGCCGAGACATTGCAGAAGATGGCAAAGGGAATACTAATGAAACTTATTTCAGGAAGAATTGCTTTTGTCTGCTATGCATTGCTAGCAAGCAGTAAGAGTTGTCTCTCCTTGCACAGCATTTCTTGAACATCATTGCTTTCTAAGCTGGTCTCAACAGCACTTGCCTGGAGATACTCATCATTCCTTAGCTGTAGAAAACAACCACAACTACACATAGCAAACGAACCAGCTCCATGGGCAGCTTGCACTTTTTTAGTGGTGCAAGAACAGCTCACAGATGACTCATATTCACAGATCCTCTTATTTGCTCTGAACGACCTGTTTATTTATTTTTTAGATTTTTTGCACACACTGAAAATGTCTGATAAAGTTCATCATAAACACATGAAAACCAGTACTTATTTTGTATCACCTTTTTCCTTCCTTTTGACATTATCAACAACATTCCAAATATTTGACCTATTTACACAAGAAAAGCACCAAAAATAAAGAACAATTAAGCACATGTGAAGACACCGTGGTAAAGTGATATTTTCCTCAGCTTCAGCGCTCCTCAATGACTTTGCTTGGTGCTTTGCTGTTGAAAACCAACAGTTGACTGTTCCTGTCTCCCAGTCACCACATCATCTTTGTCATGCCAAATACTCCACTATACATAAAAAGAAGCAACAGCATGTAAACTGCTTGCCTCAGATGGATGCAGGCAAGTCAGTCCACTATCAGCATACCAAAATATTCCCTGGCTTCAAGGTGGAGTAAGACAACCCAGTTCCTCTAAGAGGAGCCCTAGGCTCACAACAGGGTAGCTGGCTCCAGTATTGGCTTTGGACAGCAAGCACAGACACGGACCACACCAAGGCTAGCTTTCTACACCTGGACCTGGCCACAGCGGACCTTGAGCCCTCTCTTGTGACCCTACAGTAACGTAGCAGGCACTGCTGACATTACTCTGAAACAACCACCAGGCTGAAACAGTGCTCTTAATGCAACAGGCACCTTGCCATGGAAAAAAAGAAAGGAAAATAGGAAACAAATTATGCTTCAAGACTGCAGAAGTGTCACAGGCTAGTGTCCTGCCCTGGGGGGCTGGGAAAGACTCTTCCCAACTCCTGGCTGCTGCTAGGTCTTCCAGGCTCCATCACCCCTACCATCTGCGAGGTGCTCCCACGCACCACCTGCTTCCGCTTCCTGAAAAATCCCATCAGTTCTGTTGCAGTCGTAATCGTCATTTAAATTATACCAGACCCAGGTGAATTGTGTAGCCTAGCTATAAGCAGACATCAGATATGAGCAGGACTCATGATCACACACAGGAGAGGTAGCTGCTGGGTTCTGGGGATTTTAAGTAGTGAAGAAAAAAAAACCTAGAAAGCCATCTCCACTCACCCATTATTTCCTAAGCTCTCCTCTGTGCTTTTTGGTAAACTATAAAAAAAGCACATCCTACAGCACACAATGCCAGTGGGTAGTTTGGAGAACACTTGAGCTGTGTGATGGCGGTGTACCAGCCAGCCAGGAGACTGCAAAAAGCATAAGCCCAAGTAGCAAAATTTATTTTTTTCTGAGCACATGTCAAAGTCAGCTGTTGCATGTTGATAAAATTTGCAGCAGCAAGCTTTCTAGTGTAAACATAGCCTCATGCACACTAAAGTGACCAGTCCCACAGCCCTCCTTTGCTGGGGGGTACAGCCATCACTGCAAAGTGGGAAAACACGACAAGAGTCAGACAAAATGCGCAATGATTTACTAATAAAAGGATAGAGAAATCAGATAGCTCATAAACACGGTAACAAATTTACTCCATATGGCTCAAACCCTGCTAATGTTTGGGATTATATCTCACAAAAATGTATACAACTCATATCAAGAATTTCCCTCCCAGACCACTTCTTACTAAACAGAGATTTTCAAAAGCATTTTCTTCTGGGCTAAGCTCTGTTTCCATCAAAATCACTAGCACTCCAGTTTAAGTTTGATGGGAGCAAAGCTAGGCCAAAATTCCACCCACGAAGATTTATTTACTAAATGCAGGGTGTTAATGTTGATACATGCGCAGCCATACGAAATCACTTGGCATGCCCCTGGAAAAGTGAACTTGAGACTTTCTAGCAATACAGGACAAACTATCTCTTGATATGAATGACTTCTCATCAAATCCTAGTTACAAATGTTTAGGTAAGAGTATCGATGTTACACTAATACATTGAGGAAACAAAATAAAGAAATCTGAGAAATCAAACACCAGTTAAAAAAAAAAAAAGAACAATAAAGTCTGGACATGCTTTGCATTCTTTTTCAAATTAGAAGCATTGGCTGTTCTCTCAGCAGCCAGCTCAGCAGCTCGGAGCACAAGTCTCCTTTGCAAAATCTCAGTGAGAGGACTATCAGAATTAAGGAGGAAAGATAAAGCATAAAAATGGAATTTGGCAAATAAACAAATGAAAACATACAGGGCTAAACTTAGTTCAGCCAGTAGACCCTACTAATAAGGTGCATCTTATCTCTACGGTCTTAATAAAAACACAAAAAGATAATGTATTCCTTTTCAGTACACACTGAAATCAGTCAAAATAAACTGTACCTTCGTTGGAGATAGAACTATTGTGGACCATAATTACACAGAAAGAAATTGGATGTATCTAACGTGAAAGCTTTCTACAGTGAACTAAAATGCAATAGCAAAGATAATTACTTTGGTTCTTATGTCTTTTCCACAAAGTCGAAAATCTTGCCAAGCTGGATGATGATTCTGTAATTTTTAATATCTTTTAAGATAACTCATTTCCTCCTGCTACCCCTCAACAACCAGTAAATCCCAGATTTTTTTTTTTTTTTAAATTACTTAGGAGGATATGTCCACTTAAAATAAACAAAAAAGGTTATTGTTATTTGTTCTTTTTCTTTTTTCCTTTCCTTTCTCATTTCTCCTCTCTCCACTACTGCTACTACAAGTAACATTTAAGATATCTCTAACTAGAAAGCAGTAAAGAGAGGAGGAAATGAAAAAATCATACTTGTGGAGTTTTTTTTTCCCCTCTCTAGTTGTGTTTGCTATTGACAAGATTTTGTACAATTAATTTCCAGAGATTTTTTGTCATGGGCATTTTAACGTGACTGAAATTAAATAAAATAATAACAACAATATTAGTCTTTTTCATTGCTTCCTATACTGAAATTATTTAGTTACTTCCTCTGTTGTATATAGGAAGCTCTGGTGCTGCAGCAAGGAAAATAAATTTTTCTTTAATCTAATGATCAAAAGACGTTGATGTTGAATGGTGCACATGGGACCAGCCAAGGCCGGGAAACCAAGGCATCTTTAGAGAGGCATCTGGCAGAGACAGCGCTGACCAGTTCTTCACTCACACTAAGTTACACAGTATGCAATCAGAGGCGTTTCCCAATACCCATAACTGAGACACTACAGACCAAGTTCTTGGAAGCCTCTTCCTCTCTGACAAAAATCTATTCAGGAACCTTCTGATGATCTGTTTACACGCCTTATTTCTGATTTGGAAAATTAAAATCTGACTTGGTACACAATCTCACAAAGGTTGCTGACCTTTCCAAACAGAAACTGTTGGAAAACAAAGGTAAAAGAGTTTGTAGCTAGATCTAACTATTTTAGCCAGCTAGATCTAACTATTTTAGTCTCACATCACATGGGAAGTGAGACCCATGTGATTACAAGAAGGGGTATATATGCATGCCTGTGCTCTCATATGCCTATTCCTTTTCCTTCTTTCCTCTGCAACCTCCCTGTAATCTTTGAGACAATTTCTAACATATTTCATTGAGGAATAAAGCTTTTGGAGACACTCATCCCCTACAATGTCATGAAAAAAGCAGGTGAATAATGAAGAAAGATCCTACTAGAGCCTCTGTGGAGGGAAAGGTGGTAGCGTGAGCTCATTGAGTATTAAACACTAAGCAATCTACACAGGACATCATTCTTGAGATACCAGTTTGAAGAAGAACAAGCCTCTACTATTCATGTAGCTGCTTTTTTTTTTTTCCCTCTAACTCCTTGGACTCCTGATGGATGACTTGCATTTAGTTTTGGTGAATGTGCACCCACTGATGCACAAATTGACCTCAGTAGCACCAAGTACTTGAGCACGGTGAATAGGACGACGTAGGCTGCAAGTCAGTAGTCTGAACAGTTTATATTAATGTGCTACCACTGCAGTGGATTTTGGAACAACAGTCTTGGCATGAGGTATAAATGGCAGCAGAACGTGGATCGACTTTTTAAGTGTGTTTTTGAAATAGGAGCCTAGGTTTTGTTTGGATACAGAGTCTAAGGTATCTACCCCACCACTCCACAGGAACGCTGCTGGACCACATTCCCACAGAGGGATGGTAATAACCACACACCTCTGAAATGTTTGGTTATGCTGCCCAGAAGTGTTCACCCTTTTTTTCCCTGTACAGAGTATGCAAAGCAGGAAAAAGTGGCTTGTATGTTCAGTACCAATTCTTCCCTTTCCTCGGTAGGCTGTACTCTATAGCTAAACAAGCAAAGGAATTAAGTCAGCAACTAATGACTGCCAACCTGGGAGAAAAGGAGAACAGGAAAGCAATTCATGCTTGAGGACACAGGCATAAATTACTCCAGGTAAGCCACACACAGCATGTCAGCAACTCTGCAGGATCTCCCTTCACGCATCTTCTACCCTGCCACAGCCTATGGCAAAAGTTCATTTATCCTTTTGTCCCTGCAACATTCTGAAGCACAAATACCTTCAAGGGCTGTCCCTGGAATGATGCCACTTAAGCAACATCCGTAGCCCTAGAAGAAATCTTATCATGTGTATTTCCTTTTCTCCTTAAGGATGAATCTATTATGGGCTTTCATACAGTACCTACTTTCTTCGCACTCATGTAATACAGGCTTTTCTGTCAGGAATTAATGCATCAGCAGGGATGAAGAGAATAATTTCAGCTCTATATGTTTCTCTGTTTACATCCCTTTATTTAGGGAGAATACAATATTCCTATTTGAAAGCAACAGGAAAAAGAGTTTTCAGTGAATGAGTGTTTCAAGTATAATACTTCAAGATTATTACAGAAGTGCCCAGCGATTCTAAGGACATATGTGCAATACTTCAACTAACCTGTTTCAAATGTTTTGTTAGTGAGCTGATACTGCATGATCACAACAAGCGAAGGCTTCTGGCCCATTTTATAGACAGGTAAATAAAGACAAGCAGAACAGAATGCAGATCTTTGAGTTCAGGTTTAGACTTCAGTGCTATGCACACATAGCAAAATGTGCTTCTCTGAAATGATGCACAGCAGTAAAAAGTGGCTTGTAAATACAAGTGTATTTCCCTAGACCCACAGATTTGTGACTGTTAAATATTACGTTAAAATTAAACAATATGGCCTCAGGGGAATCACCTGAATATTTTTCCTGCTTAGAGAATACCTAGAGAGAAAGAAGCCTCAAAAGTTTTACTCTTTTATCATATTGAAGCCACAAGAACCTCAGTGTTTAACACCAATTTTATGGTTTTAAACCACTGGTTTACATTTGTCATGTAAAGCTAATTATTCAATTTCACACTTCTGTAGGTGAGCTAAGAAGCAGTCCCAGCTGATTTAAGCAGCTAATACACAGTTACCATGAGAGTTGGTCAGACTTTCCCCAGTTTTTCTTTGCTTTTTTTTTTAAGAAAAAGGAAAGAGGGTTTTTTAGGAGCTTGGAAAGGGTATTTTTTTTCCACAGAGAATTTGTTTACATCAAACTTTATTCGCTGTCATGTTAGACACCTGCATTTATTTGCAAGCGATACAAACAGTTCTTCAGCTCAGAGACCGTATACCGAGACAGCCTCCAGCGTGATGGAGTCCTGATGTCAGCTGGGTGATACTTGAATAGGAACAGTAAGAAACAGCGCAGTGAAATCTCAGCCTGAGAGGGACAGACATTTTAAGTCTCTATTGCCTTTTTCTTGTTAGTCCATTAATTTTATCCAGACTATGTGACTGACTTCAGTCTTAAATGATGGAGGCCTTTTGGAGGATTTTCACTAAGCTTTCCCTAGCTGCTGGATTAACAGGACACTCGGATGCATTTTTTTTTTCCTGTAACACTAAGTATCCTGTCACTTTTAATACGAACTGACCTACTGCAATAACATTAGTTCAAATGCAGTTTGTTTGGCGTGAGTGAACACTTTACATTGTCTTTGACAGAAATTTCATTGTAAGTACAAAGCAACATTTACCAGTACAGAAACAAACAAATTACAATCTTTAAGCACTGGGGCTACTCCATGTAACAGCAGGGACTTTCAGAGGAACAGAAGAGTTTCATGAACTGGAAGTGGCACTACAGAAATGGCGTTAGCAGAGTGAAGAAAGTTTAATGGAAAATATGGCAGGTCAGGATTAAAGGCCAGGCAAAGGTGAAACCACTTCAAGGTGAGCTCCTGCTTTCTCCTCAGCAGATTTTGACAAGGCAAGCCTGAACTGTTCACAAATACCTATTATTCCTTGTTCAGAAAAATATATTAACTTAATTTCCTGATTTTTTTTTTTCCCCCTATAAATACACAGCTTCTTTCTGTACCCCTGGAGCAGAAAATATAACTCCCCAGTAACTGTCTCTGGACTGATGCTCTCTTCAGATGCATCCAGGGTTATGCCAATGCTCTTTTTTCCACAGGGAAAATTGCACATGATGCCCCTGCAGAAGATTTTAAGTAATTAGCAATCAAGATAAAAGGAACTTAAGCTGACCAGGAAAATAAATTTATGAGCAGGTCACCCACTAAATGGAAAGTCTTAAAGTAGCCATTTCCCCCACCATATTCTATATTTTGTGTAGTCATTCCAAATCCCCACTTCCGTTCCTCTGCTGACTGGCTCCTCTCTGTTGGACACCATTGCTTTTCTTCCTGTGGCATTACAGAAATGGCCTTTCCTATAACCAGCTCTAGCCCCCTGTGTGTGTTTCTCAAGCTTCCTTCCAAAAAAACCCTCTCTTCATAATGTGAAGTTAGATAGGAGCGCTGGATATGTTTCATCCTCTACAGACTATTCTGATCCTTTCTGCTTTCCAGGGAGAAAAAAGGAAGGAGGGGAAGGAAAAGGAAGAAGAAAAGAAAAAAAAGAAAAAAAGTGTTTCACTGGGGAATATTTGACCATACAGTACTCAACCATCAGCTGCTACTGAAGCTCCTTAGTCAGCCAAAAGACTGATCCTGTTTTTTGCTCCCAGCATGGTTTCCCAGGCCGAGACACTCAAGGAGAAGCATGAGAGGACGCGCGTGCTGCCTGTGACTGCCTGCGGTTCTGTTCTCCCACGGGGAGGGACAAGACTCCAGTCGCCAGGGATGTCAATCAGGTATTAAATTTGCAATAGCAAAGCATTCTTTTAAGCCAGACATCTATTTAAAAATGCTTACTCCTTACTCAAAATTGCAGACAAACCTGTCCATAATCAGATAACATGAAAAAGGCTCTGACAGATGGCTGGTGACGTCTGTACCTGCCCCCTTCCCCCACACTTGGCCAATTTGCTATGGTTTGCAGGTATCTGGGAGAGGTACCCTCTGAGAAACAGGCACGCTGTGCACTCCTGGGCAGGCTGCACATGTTGCAGTCGTGAGTGGAACCTGCTAGTTAAAACACACAAGCGATAATCAAACGGGTTCGGATGCTGTTCCTGGCCACACAGATCATTTGTGTGTGCTGCACAACTTGACAGGTGGTGGTTGCGTAAGTTTGGGGAAATTTTTTTGTAATGCTACTGAAAATGTCTTATTTTAACTTTTTTTTTCTGGGTTGGTGAATAAAGAAGGTTCTGCAATGGAAATAACTCATCTTTGACAGCATTGCTGCAATTTTAGTGAAATTACTGAAACAAATAAAAACTCTGCAAATCTGTCCTCGCTTTCAAAAACTAGAAAACATGCTGATGTTTATATGTGTTCTCAAGGAACTGTAATTCATACTGGTACACTGAACACGAATAAAGCCTGATGCCTACAAGCTGCGCCTGTCATGCAGTCCATCTGATTTGTTCAAGCGGCCATGTTAGACCAGCACTGCATCTGAGCTGGTGAGGTTATTAATTTGCAATAAATAGAAGCACACTATTTAAAGCACTTTTGAGTAGTGCAAACCCAGATAAATCTGAGTTGGCAGATTTATTAGTACCCAATGTTATACTATGACTCAAAGAAGTATTAGCTAGGATCCTTGACAGGCCGAAGATGTAAGATCTGATATCACGGCCTTTTCCTGCATCTATCGAGAGATGACTTTAGGTGTGTGGGTGTTTGTTTAGTGCTTGTGTACACTGTTAGACTTATAGCCCTGAAACTTTATCTTCAAATCTGGGCACAGGCTGGGTCCATTTTTATAATGCTGTACTGTGGCTTAAACAAGGCTCGGGGGCATATTGCAAAGAGCAAGACAGGACAGTGACCTGGTGCTTATTCACCAAGGAGACAGTGAAGAAGTCTAATGAGATATTTCTTTGCAATGTAGAAGGTATGAAAATACCTGGGACATGCTTCACATATTTGATGTGTTCATGTTGAGTACAGAATTGGTCATTTTTAAAATAGCTTACAAAGTTTTCATGCTGCACATCTATGTTTGCTTTACATTGTACTTTGTCGTGAAGAAAAGAAGAGATAATTTGAGACATTTCTTACCCCACTCCCCTTTTTTCCCCTTGCAAAGGAATCGGCGTACAACTTGCTTCAAATTAAGTCAGCTTTGCAAATTCACATTTGAGAAATAGCCTGATCCAGAAAGCCTAAATTAACTGATTAACTACTTGGAGTATCTCGAGGAAAGGGAAATTTGACTGTTTGCAGAAATGGCAAGTAAAGGAGGTGCATAAGTAAAAGCAAGATGACAAAAGGGCTTTGAAATTTCCAGTAAGCATCTAAATTTTGTAAGCCATCCTCAAACCTAAGAAGCACGTGTTACTTAACCATAAGTAACTGGACTGCAGCTGAGCTCTCGACAGAGCTGTAATAGAAAGAGAAATGTAGCATGGACAGAAGGTATTAATAGTAATTTTCTTTTATCATTCCTTGCTTTCTTGAATTCTTATTAGGAAATTAATAAACACATATTGTTTGCAGAACAAATCCAGGCACTAGGAACTTTCCAGAGTACTTTTTTTTATTAATGCTAATTATACCTACAGGTGAAGTAACAGCTGAGTGACTCAAGTTACCCTGCTGTTTAATTTAATCAAAGGAGCAGTGAATCTTTTAACAAGACCTTTTAGAAAAAGGACAAAGATAATTTCCCCTATAATTGGGTTACAAAGAATACAAATAATTTATTTCATAACACCTAATATATAGTAAAAGTATATGAAGAGAGAAAGATAAAAGGAGAGGGAATCAATAAAGCCACTGGAAGGCATGTTGATTTTATTTTTTTTTTCATCTGAAACTCTGTGGCATGTTCTTAAATCACTGCCAAAATCTAGAGGGTTTGTAAATGCTACAAAGTAGTCAAGACAATTGTGCGTTAAATACAAAAATTGTGAATTTAACAGAAAGAGCATTTGACTGCTGCTTGTCTCTAGAGCACACAGCACACATCAGGAGGAGGCAAAACCCAATCTACCAACACTAAATCTTAGGAAGCTGGGCTGAGCCTGCAGCTTGCAGAACAAACTCTTGCAGAACTTGGAAATCAAAAGCAGCGGGAAAGATCTACTGATCTTTGGTGGATTCTGTCTTATCTGATGTCCCAAAGCACGGGAAATTTGAGACTAGATAATAATTTCAGAGGTTAGACCAAACGTGGTATTTAATAAAGCTCTGGTGGATTTCAAGCACCTTACTTCTCGAGCAGTGATGCTCCTGAAGATAATAGTGTAGAAAAAACCCTGGGTTATCGGTAAGACAACCCAGTGCTACTACTGACTTCTTCAATTCATGAAAATATAGAGTTAACATACCAGCTCCACTGTCGGAACAAGAGTTGCAAACCCTCCCATCCATAATGTATCTCTTCACTGTTCGATTTCTACCACTCTCAACTTAAGGTTAAAAAAGAATATATAAGGAAAGAGACAAACATAAACAGTCCTTAGTCTGTCTCTTGCAGCAAGCAGCAAACGGGAATAATCTTCACAACCCCTAGAAATCTTCTGAGACGACTCACGACTCTCTTGATTACAGAGGAGCCTGGGGGACTCCCCACTTTCTGGCAGTGTGGCCTATCTTCCACACAGCATAAGCATAGCCACTACTCCTCATGCTGGCTATTTTAGCCATGGTGGAGAAGTTACACTGTCTATGTGCAGCTCACAAAATAAACTCTCTGCTTTGGTGCTTGATTGCCCAACTGCTTGGGTGCATGCCACATGGCTCTGGTTCCCTCACCGCCCAAACCTGAGTTTACTAGGGCTTCTTCTCTAACTGTAATGGAGTTTTTGGAAAGAGGCATGACAGAAAGATAAAGGCTACAGGCCTATAGTCACAAAGCAGGTCAGTGGCAAATGAAAGAGTAGACTAATTTTCTACCCAAGAGATCCTTCTTTCAGAGTCCAGCCCAACTTAGAAAGTCAAAGAATTAACATGTGCTGCAACCTTTCTCTTCAAGAGCTCATCTGTAGAAACTTCTGTTATGTTAAAGGCTAATTAAGGTCAAACATACCACACTTTAGGTAGGAAGACTTGCTAAGCCATTCACTCTCTGGAGGAGAAGGATCGGTTTCCACAAGACACCTGCCAGTGTTTTGTTCAAACTGCTTTCAGAAGTCACAGGCAACAGCGAGTTTTCAGTAGTTCCTTTGCAAGATACTTCAGGTGTCTTGCTACTTGAAAACTTTAACCTGATTTTTGGCTTAAATGTATCTCCACATAAATTGCGTACCCTCACGGCTCTTGATCATGCTTGGGTACATCAAACTACATTTCTATCATTCCTGGATGTTTGTACACTTCAAACATTTATATCCTGTTGTAACATCACTTCTCCTTAGTCATTACCTAATGATACATCGGATTATTAAATCATTCCAATACTTTGTCTGAGTTCTTTCCTGCCACTCCCAATATTTGCTGCTTCCTACTGAACTCCCTCCAATTTGTTCCTCTCTTTGGTAACACACTGCCTCAAATGAATTCAGCAGGTAAAATTCAACACTCAATGTACAACATGCTGCTGCTTCACTACATTTCCCTTTCTATCCCACTCCACTATTTTTACACCCTTCTGAAGATCAGGTCCCTTTTTGGCATCTCAGTAAAATAACCAGATGTGTTCAGCATCCGGTTTAACCCTTGACACACAAAACATTGAATGTGCAGAGCTCCCAGGAGACAAAGAAACTAAGCCCTGTGTCCACATGCCCAAGGATAAAGATGGGCTCTTTTGAAAAATCTGCACCACCCCAGCACCACTGGGAACAACCTCAGACCCAGTGCCTGTTGCCACTTTTGCTCTGAGAGCAAAGATGGGGATGATATTTCTTAAGTGCCATGAGTAACCCATGAATGAAGACTGGGGCACAAAGGAAGCTAGGCTATACTGCTCTTTCATTATTGGGTGAGAATGCAATGACACCGTTGGCCAAGAAGGGCCAGGAGTGCGGGGCACATCACCCCTTCTCCCTTACCACACAGTGAGAGCTCTCTCACTCAGACCTCCTCTCCTCCTCGCCGCTCTGGGGTTGAGAACTTTTCCCTGAAAGGGAAAAGGGGGGATTTCCAGAGGGGCACATCATTGCCTCCTGGCACAAAGTAAAACTTTGAGGCCACACAGGCTAAATGCACAGGAAAATAGTGTCTGCTGTATTTCTGCAGCCAGAAAATGTATACTTCAGGAATAAAAGTATTCAGCCTGCTTTTATAAGCAAGTGGTTAAACAAAAGCTGGGGGGTTTCCTGCTTCCCCACGCTCCCGCTAGACTAGAGGTGTCTGGAAGATATTGGAATAAGGAGAAAATAACTTTCATGGCACGCTCCCCGCTTACATCTTGTTTGTGGGGACAGACTAAGCACCTTGAGCAAGCCCACGCCCACGGCAGCAGGCATTGGAGGAGTCTCTGGGTCACTGTCCAGAGACGCAGAAGGAGGCTGAGCGATGGGGACCCCCATCTTGCCACTTGCCTGCCAGCCTCGGCCCCTGAGGAGAACCGGGGGGGAATCCTTCCCTAGCTCCAAGAGAAGATGAGACTCCCTGTCAACTCTCGAGCGTGTCACTGCATTTAATTAAGGACACTGGTTTTACTCTCTCAAGCACTGGGACAGGTCTGCCCAGTTTGGATGCCTGCTGCTGCAGCAGCTGTGTTTCATGAATGTCCGAAGCAAAGCTTGTCATAACTGCTTGCTGCAGCTTGGCTCTGCATATCCTTTATCACACTCCTTTTAAAATGCTGGTATTTTCCAAAGGAAAAGAAAACATCCTGTGTTATCTGGAATTTTCCATGGTTATACTTCGCCCAGAGGTGACTTGTCCCTCCGAGGAAGCTTTCAGCATTATGTAATATTTTTTTTAAATTCTGTTGGTTGCATCTACAGAGGCAGGCAGATAAACGGAGAAACAAATAAATGAAAGAACAGCCTGAGATTTTTATCAGAGTGCAGAGCTAGGATGACTCAATGATTAAGACAACTGCTCTGGAAAGTTTTAGACTTTTGTTAATTGAAGATTGCTGAAATTCCAAGATGACAGGGGGTCATCCTTGAATCTTTCTCACAGAGGAAAATGTAATTTTAAGAAAGGGGTGTGACTGGAAATACCTAAAGGGAATGCCATTTTAAATTTTGAAATCCTGTCAAATTTTGCTTTCATAAAGAGTTAAGCGTTCAAGTACTGCTTGAGGATATGTTTTTTGTCAACATTAAAAAAAAAAAAGCATAAATATTAGTAGTTTAAAAAGCCACAACTTTGAATCTCACTGTTAATGTTTAAATATAAAGTTTGGTTGTAACCACTTTTATCCAGATTGTCACCTTTCTGAACATTTGAATACCAAGCCTCATGCACCTTTTCTGAGTGTGTTGATTATGCTCCTCACTGCTCTGTAATACAAATATTGGACATCAAGTATTTTTCTGTGTTATTGTATGATTCGTCCACACATGGATACTATAATTGTATAATTTGTAAACAATATGATTACTCACACTGAACCTACATTCTCACATAGTCTGTAAAAGATTTTGGGGTCTGGTTCATCAAGATGAACAAGTCCATCCTGTCATAAACTTATTTTTATTGTGAGGTGGTTTGTGTGTGGACAATTTAATTACTTGCTTGAGCAATAAAATTCCCACAGCAGTAAAGGCTGGCCAACCTACCCATTTCTCACTTGATTAACTTGCTGAAACTCAAGACACCTGTTCCAAACTAATAGATTTTTACAGAATGAGTATCAGAGGACTTGACTCTTTGCCACCATCCTGACATCATATTTCACATCAGACAAACACCCCCAAAAATGCCTTTCATTTTGTGTGACAGATACATTTGCCTGGAGCTGTTATCGGGAAGAATGCAGAACACCTTGTCAAAAGGCAATTTTTTTTTTTTTTTAAATGATATAATCTCAAGGGAAAAAAAAAAAAAAAAGTAGAAGAGTATACTGATCACCCATATCCAGGGGCTAAGCAGCTAAATCCTTTTATTATTGATCTGCTTAGGTTAGCAATTCAGGAGATACATATGTGCCTCTACATGTCTGTGCTCTACTGACTGTAGTATGTTTCTTCTGAGACACAGATGAAAAGCTAAGTTCAAGGGTCTGTCCTGTTTTATTCTTAATATTGCAGATGCCCATGAATTGTAATACGCATGCTGCCAAAAGCCTGTAAGTATTGTATTACACCCTACTGAGGCAAAAAGTGACTAAAAACAGAGAAAGGAACAGTTGTTTCATCTTTGTTTGAAAAATATTACAGGCCTTGTGTCATGGGATTTAGAGCATCAACCCATCTGCTCTGGTGGTTCAAGTCACTTATCTATCAAGATCAAATTCTTAGCTGAGGGAATTTCAAATAAAATTAACCTCCTGCTTCTCTGGTATACCAGTTAGGGATCACTCTACATTCTGGGAGAACTCATCATGCGAGTTACCCTTCAGGGCTTGCTCTGTGCTGCCTACAAAGTATCACTGGAGTGGCAGCGAGACTTCTGCACAAGCCCTTCAGTGGTGCTGAACCAGCAGCAGACTTGCTGCAAGTAAAGAGACTTTCTGAATTACAAAGGAGCAACAGTTGATGATACTACAATAAGAATTTGAAGTAAATTATTTAGAAAAAAAAAAAAAAAATCCTTGTTTATACTCCAGATGTTGATTATATCCAAGCCTGGTAGCAGCAGGTGTTATTTGCAAGAAACCTTGAAGACTTCACGCCAAAAGAGAATGTAACAAGAGAACTTGGCCTGAGACGAGACACTCCGCACTTCACTCCTCCACAGACAGATATCCTAGCACTACCTGTTGATTCCTTACTTCTGGCACACAGAACTTGCATCTGACTTTCCTCAAAGGAAATTCAGGTTTCACGACAGACTAGTAACAGATGAGGAGAGGAAATTCCTCTGTTTAGCCATGCAAAGTTGCACCATGGATAACCCCCCACACGGTTACGTACCTCATCCCAGCATGAAGGAAATACTTACCGGACAGCAAAGATAACTCTGCCACCAATACTCAGCCCTTCACCCACCCATAAGTGTTGGGTAAAACTTCACTGAGGCCAGCATGTCCTGCAGTGTGAAAGAGAGAGCCTGGTAGCACCATTAGCATTGATATAGCTTAACCTCTAAAGTGTGCTAGCCAAAATAAGGTTTACCACCAAAATCACATTTTTACTATGCATGCAGATTATCCTTTTTCAGGTATAGAAATGCCATCACAAATCATAGTTCTCGCCTGACCCTACTATACAACTCACATTTTCAGGAACACATTTGGCCTTCAGTCACAAACCCTCTTTAAGCAAAGCCAACACTCTGATGCAAGCACCAGGTGGTATCAGTGGAAATTAAACAAACTCAGTATCCAATATGGAAAAACGTTCTGTTGTCCACCACCAGGATGCTGAAGCACCCAGTTCCTGGTGTAAAACACAATTAACACCATGTACAAATAAGTCACTGAATGATTTCAGGTCTCTGAAGGAAACACTATTGGCCACTTTTTCCTTCAGATGTTCCACATTCCCCCAAAGACACCTAAGATCACAGTATGTATTAAATGTTGCTCCTAAGGGTCAGTATAGCATCTCAACAGAAGAAATACAGCTTATTGCTAACTTTCTGCATGCATCATTTGCAATTCTGTTCCATGGGCACTTGGTGACTGAAGTAATCTCAATAACAATGGTGAAAAATACATATTCCTAGAAGACTATTATATGGAATGACATAGGATGTAACACCCTGTAGCCATAGAGAAATGATGACTTTAAATGAATGTAACCAGTGCTGCTTATGTGGTGACAGGAGGATACTGCCTTTTTTAAAAAATATGTATCTGTAATGAAAGTTAAGCTCTTATTATGTGTCAAGCAGCTGCAGAGAAAGCGATAGTATTAAATGCATTAGAACAAAGATTATCTGTTCTCTGTAATTAAATCCTTTTCCCTGCTTTATACCAGATGACTCCTCAGGTCACATGAGCCCGATTCAAGCATCATCCTTGAAACTTGCCTGAAGAGATTGGAGACAGTCACTGGAAACCCCTCAGCCTACAGGGATTTAGTTGTTCTGTGGCTTCCATCCTGCCTTCTCTCTGTGGGAGTTGAGAGCCATAACACTGAGATCTTGTAAATATCTGGGAACAGGCTGGTCTTTACACAGCTTTCACTTCTTGCACACCTTTTGCCACTGACCTCTCATACATTTGAGGTGACAACACATAAATACCACTTTCTTGTCAGATCAGGAAAGTGATTCATATGCTAGTTACAATAGTTGTATGACAAAATTATCTCACGGTCACTGAAGAGGGAATATCCATCTCCCAGAAAGCGAGCGCAGTGCCAGGCTATTCTCTGCCTGAGTCAGGGTGACAGAGGATTATGTCACCATATCTGTGACAAACACAGACACTCCTCAATGGTCTGGTCACTCTGGCCAAGCTATGGGATTAGGTCCATGCTCTCCGATTCAGCTTTCCTCTTCATCTGACACCACCTCACCTATTGCTTACCTAATACTCTTCTGTTTGAAGCAGTCACACAGGTTTAAAAACAAACAAAGGTTTTGGACGATCCAGGAGGAGGGGAAGAGGGACTGCTGCTAGTTCAAATGGTGATCCACATCATCAGTGATTAAGGAAAGAAAAAAAAAAAGACCAAAAAAAAAAAAATCACTGCTGTTTGGTGGTTGATGGGAGCTGCTGGTCTCAGTCTAGTCACGAGGGGGGGAAAAAAAAAAAAAAAAAAAAAAATTGTTCACACAGATGCCCTCAGCCTGGTAAGAGGGTCTCAACACTTGGAGGGCAGGAAGACTGAACTTACCTTTCCTCCACCTAGGGTCCCTTTGGGTTACAGCTGGAGGTGAAAATAAGATAATGACAGAGTCAGACCTGAATTGTACCACATCCCTTTACAGTCAGAAAATCAATGGCTGACCCAGGCCACAGTCCTTCTGCTCCAACCATTCTCCTGCTAGACAAAGTAGCCTCCGTCTCATACATTCTTAAGGAAAGCAAGCTCTGACATTTACAAGCTGTTTCCTTTTATAGTGACACTTATTTTTCAGCCTGCAAGGCAAGTTTGTCTCTTCTTAAACTTAGTACTGAAAGAAAGAAAAAAAATAGAGGAAGATTGACTTGGGACACACAATGGTTCAAAGAAATTCAGATATGAGATCACTCTCTTTTCTCTTTTATGTAGACAAAATAGGAGTGTAAATGAACCAGCTGTGCTGGAGCCAAGACTAGAGGAAAGCCCAGAGCCTCTGTAACTCATCAAGGAGCCTTAGTAGTGCTAGTGCTGAGAAGGCATAGAAAGTGGAAGAACCCCATATGTCCAATGAAGCCCATTGTCATTCATGGCATGAAGCTAGGTTGGACTGGAAGCGGGCAAGCATGCACTAGCCCTTGTAATTCAGCTGAAGTTCAATGTCTGCTCCTTGCCCTCATTTTCCCTGACCTGGCCTCCCAGCTTGCTCCTTCCACTACCACCTACACCCATGTTCTGAGGGACACAGTAACCTCCCCAGGTGATCATCACCTCCATCAGCTTTCAAGATTCCCTAGATCTGTGTTCTGCTTTACAATTAATGCAATTTATGGTATGTCCCAACAGCACGTGTGGAAGAGAAGCCAACAGCAACACATAAACCTGTCAGGTCAATGAAACCAACCCCACTGAAGCTAACTCCAGTGACCTGGAGAGAGTCAGAGCCAGAGCAAACAGTGAAGTTCTGGAGAGCCCAGGCCCCTTACTTCAGTCAGTGTCCAACACAACTAACATGAGGAAAGTTTTTTTCTTAACCCAGACTTTCCCATCCAAGCTTACAAAGGCTATTACATTTTACAAAACTTGGTAGTATTTACTTTCAGAGCTTTATTACACTCCTTTTGCTGAGCAGTTAAAGGATACTCTGAGAAGCCATGCAAATGTGTAAACTAAAACAGAACACTGACAGAAAGAAAATTAAGTTTTACCTGAACGTGCACATGAAGTTGTGAGTGTTGTACAAATACATCTTCCATGTGCCTCTGTCTCATACTTCACAGCAGAGGATCGGTCCCAGGGAACTAGGAGGAAAAGGCACATCAGCCCCTCTGTTTTGCACAGCATGGCAACACATAGCCAAGCCAAGTCTACAAAATCTTTTACAATTGTAATGTAGGTGACCAGTTTCCTACAGCCCCCCATAAATTCTGTTTGCTCTCTGAGGGGGCTTAGCTGCAAAGATTTTAGGTGTAGGTTGGTTTGTTGTTGTTGTGGGTGGTTTTTATTTTGGTTTTTTGTTTTGTTTTTTTTTTTTTG
>JAAGAY010001415.1:0-54132 GCA_011801015.1 Ardeotis arabs
TTGCAGGGGGGTTGGACTAGATGACCTTTGAAGGTCCCTTCCAACCCTAACCATTCTATGATTCTATGATTCTATGATTCATGCTTATAAACAAAACATAATCAATATACAATCTAAGTTAGGTGCAGTGTTACACAATTAGCACAATCCATTTGAATGTCTATGTTTTCAGGTTATTTACCTTAACATTTTTTTTTTTTTAGTGGTAGTGGTTCATATTTATCACAGTATCTTATGCTAAAGAAAAGATTTATCACTGATCTGTTCTTAACATTTAGAAGCTCTTCTGGAGAACAAAGCTTTTTCCTTTTTAAAGTAGTGAGGCCTTAAATACTGGATCTAGCAGCCTTCAGTGAGGCAAGACAGACACAAGAAATATCCTTAACTAAGCACTAAGTTATGTACTGATTTCTTCCCTTTTTCTTATCTTCTCTCTAAACAACTCCCCCACCACACTTAGTACTTTGATTTTTCTCCTTCTACTTTACTCTTCTTCAGTTAACTCTAAAACACTTGGGCCTCATCAGCCAGCCAGCTGCACAATGCTAAAGATTAGGGAGATTAAAGTTTAGAAGAAAACAAAGGTGACAAAAAATCACTTCTTCTATAGAAATTGCTAAAAGAAAAAGAAAAGAAAAATATTCTGTGCTAGGAGGAAAAAACTAGTCTAAATCTTTTATCTGTTTAGCCTGTGGGCCACTTTCAGAGTGCTCTTGTTAGAAATCACCATCTTGTTAAAGCCACCAGTTGTTTAGCTTTTGTTTAGCTGATCAGAAGTACTTATTTCAAAACAATTTTGCGTATAGATACTTACATCATAGTAAGATACAAAGTTTTATTTGTTTTAAATGTCATTAATCTGTAGATACTTAAAAGGTAGGCAGATTTGTTAACAGTGGAGCATGGAAACTGAAAATATGAAAGAAAAAAAATCCTAATGCCTAGTTAAATAAATTGGCTAAATTTGACCAACTAACTAAGCATAGTTTTAAAAATAATTTATTTATAAGTTTCTTAAATTATTTATGCAGGCCCTATGAGGTACATCAGCTTCACGTAAGTTATTTTCAAGTCAAAACAAAATATAACAGCTTCAACTGGTACAAGTGTATACATAAATTTTCTTAATATATGAGTTTAATTAAATTGAACAACAAACTGATAATTGGGCGAGTATGATTCAAGACTTTACTTACATCTCATATAGAATACAATTAAATAAACTTCTTACAAATTTCTGCCTTATCTGGACAGAGTATCTGTACATGATTTGAACATCTGAACAGAAACATTGGATCAGTGCACTGACTGAATGTTTTGCTGAAAAGATCAAAGAAGTAATTAAAACGGTGGCATTTAAATGGTTATAATGAGACTTGAAAGTTAATATCCACCAGGACAGCTGAGAAAAGTTCACATTTTTCTTTAGAGTACTGTTTGTTTGGTCTGTCTAAATTACCATTGATTTGTTGGAGACATTAATCCTCTCCATAGGCAGCTGCAGGCTGTAGACCTTGCCTGCCTTATAAGTATGGTGTCTGTTAGTGTAATTTTCTTGATGTTTAGCTGGAGAAAGTGTAAACTGAGATTGAAATAAACTTTTTTCTCCCTCTTAAGCAATAACCTTTGGTATTTTCAAGATAAAGAGAAAGCTGTGCCTATTTGTTGCAGAGACAACAGTGGACTGTTTTAGACTATGTTCTGGAGTAGGAGAAAGAAACTAATTATTGGAGATTTGCTTAATCACAGTAAGCACATACATGTTTGCAGATAACAATGATAAATCTAGCATCCAGAGAAGAAACTTACAGTAAGGATCCTTCAAGCCACAAGTAGTCTTTGTATAAAGAATTGTCAGATAATAATTTTAAACGTGGCTATTTTCTTTCGATAGCCTTTCTTCTTTTCAGTCAGATTGATCATATACATAATAATTCTTTCACAGGATTTTTAAAATAAAAAAAAATAATTTTATATTGAGAGGAAGAGGAGTTTGTAGTGCAGTAAATTCCAGATATTTCATTTGTTTAGCTGTGCTTTAGAATCTGATAATAAAAGAAGTAGATTGTTTTTTCTTCATTGCCTATGATACCTTCATTTTGTGATGATATCACCAGTCTTTAGTTTCCTATAGTTTCAGTGCGTCTGAAAAGGGAAGGACATTTTCTGATACGAATGGAATGTAGATAGCCTGGCTTTGTTATAAATTTATCTTTGGCCTGTGCTTTAAGTTCTTCCCACCCTTTTTTCAACAATCTCAGATTGTTCTGCTCATGAAAGTGCAATTACAGCTGTTACTGTAATTATTAAAAGTTGTAGCCTCAGCCCATGTCCTTATTAGGAACGTGACATTTTTAGGTCTATGGGTTGGTTTTGGGTTTTTGGGTTTTTTTTTGGTTTTTTTTTTTATGAGGCAAGACTCGGGGAGGGGGACACGCTTAGTACTTGTAAAAGCTGAGAGGCTAGACATACCAAAGACAGATTTCTTGCAATTTTAATTTGAGAATCTAATAAAGCCTTCTTTGTTGATGATAGTAGGAAGAGGTAACTTCTGACAATGACCTCTACTAAATTCTGGTTTATAGCTGTCTTATCATACACATGTATTGAATTAGTCTACCAGGTAACTTAAAGGAAACTGTTAAAAGCCAAAATAAATACTGTAAATGTGCAGGTGAAATGAACAAGTCCCTTTAAAGATATATGTTTGAAGTAGCCTATACTTCAACAAGCAGACTATTTGGTCTGCTGGAGCAAAATGCAATCAAGCCTGATATTAGATAGGTAGGTAATATTAGTGAAGCTTTTTTCTAGTATATTAACTCTCACTTTGAGGTTCCTATATTATTTGTTTTCAAATGATCTCTCTTTGTGAAGTGATTCTATTCATAATTAACCAATTTTGTTAAGTGTTCTAAATTTGCTTTCTAGTTCTAATTTTAGTTGAAAATTAGCTCATAAATTAAAGATTAACACATAAGTCATTGGCATAGCTAAGTTTTGGCCATTCAAGAGATGCTGAAGAAATCAAGAAAAGCTGAAGAAAGGTGGGGAGCAACAGTCAGCTAAGTAAAACTAATTTCAGAATATTGTAATCTCCAAGCCTTTCTGAGACTACTTGGTTTGCATGTGATAATCATCACTGTAAGCATCTGTGATGGTTTAGCCTGAGTTACCACACAGTTTCTCAATCACCCTCCCCATCCCCAGCAGGTTGGGGGAGAGAATTGGGAAGAAAGGAAAACTGGTGGGTTGAGATGAAGACAGTTAACTAAAATAGCAAAGGAAAACTACATTAATAACAGAATATAAGGATATTAAAATGTACAAAATGAACAATGTACGTTTTCTCACCACCCAATGTCCCAATGACTGATACAGCCTGTCCCGAGCATCGGTCACAGAAACAAAACTGAGCAGCAAGTAAAGGAGCGAAAAAGGAGGCCAGCAAGGTAGAGAGAATGATGCCAGTGAACGAGAGAGAGAGATGGAGGCCAGAAAGGCAGATACCTGCCCTGGCCAACCCCCACTTGTATACTGAGCATGACGTTTATGGCATGGAATACTCTCTTTGGCCAGTTTGGGTCAACTGTTCTGTCTGTCTTTGTCCCAGCTTCCTGCATCTGCACATTAGCGAGACTTGGAAAGCCAGACAGTGTCCTTGGTCTCATTAGCCACAACTCGTATCATCAGGGTGTTTATCAACATTCTTCACATATGAAATCCAAAACACACTGGCTACTGAGAGGAAAATTAACTCCATCCTTGCAGAAAACAGGACAGCATACTAGTAATACCTCATCTGTAGCTGTACAAATGATTAACACTGCAATTGTGTTTTCTGGTCCTGTACATCAGAGCAATTCCAACACAAGTGGCAAGCCAGTGCTGAACAACAGCAGTATTTTCAGACTGTGTTTCCACTTGTCACCATTTTTCCTTTAGGTTGTGCTTTCTTGCAATGTTTATTGAGTGCTTCAATTACCTGGAAAAGTATATGGCTTCAGTAGCAGTGTCCAAGACAGGAAACAGCTTAGTTTAGTTCTCACCTATCGCTTTGAAAAATCAGTGTCTTATTTCAAAAGAGCACTTTGGTTTTAAAATCATTCAGGCTATTTTTAAAAAAGAAAACATGATGACATGAGCAGACCCAGCCATAAGCACACCAGCTAGTAGATACCTTTTTCTTGTTTACGGAGTGAAACTAATTACCTTTGCAGGTTTACATTGTACCTGGGTGTCTCCAAGTACTTGAAAAAACTAAAACAAATAGGTGTTCTGGGAACAACTAACTAAGATTTTTATTTCTGCAAACTTGTATCCTTTATACCACCATCTCAATCTCTGTTATGTTCCCTGACCTTTCCCACTCTTCAACACTTCAGGTTCCTTTTCATGTGCACTAACTGTGCTGTGTTGCGGAGTGAGGGAGGAGGAAGGCAGGAGGAGACTGATTTGGCTTTGTCAGATACCAATTGATACCAGATACTAGGGTCATTCATTTAGACATCTCTTTATAATCACAGGCTTTATATTTTCAGAGCCCCAGCACTTTTGATACACTTGGTTGAACTTACTAGCTGATTTCAAAATTTATTGCAGAAGAAGATACAGAGTGAAAAAAAGTAAATAGAGTCAATGCAACCATATGGTTTTTTTAATTAGGAAGCTCTACTAGAAGAAGAGTGCCAGCAATGCTCGTGAGAAAGAAACTAGCCAATCTTTCAGAGAGTCCCTCTACTGTCCACTTGCAAAACACCCCTAAAAATCTAAGTTTAAAGTTACTTAAAATATCTCTTGAACAATCAAAAAATGTCAGCTCCTACATACAGACTTAAGTCTACTATTTATAGTATAGATTTCCTTTTTCAGAGTTTGCAGTAATAATATCATACAGGTCTTGTTCGTCTTGCTTTTCCTGTTTTCATGCTAGTGTATAATGACCTTATAGTGGTCTCCTTCCTGATCAGTCCTCCCAAATTCAGCTGACGGGCCATCTGGCCTTGTTGGTAGAGTATTGGTGTCGTAGTTTAGCCCTGCTCAGGATCAAGCTACATAGTCTCTCACTTACTCCTCCCATTCTCTGAGGGAATGGGGGAAAGATAATATAACAAAAAGCTCAATGTTTGAGATAAGGACAAGAAGAGATCATTAAAGTTACCATTAACGGGCAAAACAGATGTGACTTGGGGAAAACTGTATTATTATTAATAAAATCAAAGCAGGATAATGAGGAAGAGAACAAAATCAACTTCTTTTCATCCCTCCCTCTTCCCAGGCTTACCTTCGTTTCAATTATCTGTACCTCCTTCCCCGCCACGAGCGGAACAGTGGGGAATAGGGAATGGGGGTTATGGTCAGTTCATCATGTGTCGCTTTACACCGCTTCTTCCTTCTTGGGGGAAGAACTCCTCACATTCCTCCCCTGCTCCAGCCTGGGATCCTTCCCATGGGCTACAGTCCTTTATTAACTGCTCCGACATGGGTCATTTTTCCACAGGGTGCAGTCCCTCTGGAACGGCTGCCCCAGTGCAGATCCTCCACGGGTCACAGCCTCCTTCAGGTATCCGCCTGCCCCAGAGTGGGGTCCTCCCTGGGCTGCAGGGGGATCTCTGCTCCTGCGTGGGCCTCCATGGGCTGCAGGGGCACAGCCGGCCTCACCATGGGCTGCACCACGGGCTGCAGGGGAATCTCTGCCGGGAGCAGCATTACTGCTCCCCCTCCTTCTTCACTGACCTTGGCGTCTGCAGCCGTTCCTCTCACAACAAGTTCTTCACAATTAGCTCAGGCAGACACCTCTCAGGTTCTCATTGCATCTCCTCTCTTCTCTTCTTTTGGCCAGAACAAGTCGGGTCCAGTCAGCCGCCTGGCAGGAGGCCAGAGGGTGAGGGCCGCAGGGCCCACAAGGCTCGCACCTTCCCCTCTCTGCTTCTGGCTTCTGCTTCTTCACTTCTTTTTTTTTTTTTTATTTTTCCCCTTCTTAAATACATTATTGCAGAGGTGTTATCAGGGAACATTCTGCTACCAATTGGCTCGGCCCTGGCCAGGAGCTGGTCCGCCGTTGGCCCGGCCAAATCCACTGGACAAAGGGGAACCTTCTAGCAGCTTCTTGCAGAAGCTGCCGCCATAGACCCCCCGCTAAACAAAACCAACAAAACTGGCCAGATACACATGGCAGGTGGAGTGCCCCAGCAAAAGACATGGTACTGAGCAGCTGCCAGGGAAGACACACCTTTACTTTATGAACTCCCACTATATGACATTTTCTGTGCTGTAGACCCTCCTCTGTGGCCATGTATTGCTGGGAACCTGCTTTTCATTTGATAAGCATTATTGTTGTGTGACCTTATGCATAAAATGCCCATTCTTTGTAACATGTCACTGTAGTCTTGGATTTTATAATTCACTCGAAAGAGGCATAAAGTGATATATCTGTATGCCACTATATATAGCACTGTATTTACATCTGGAGCTTTTGTTTGCACACCTATTTCAGACACAAGCCTCTTCTACTCATATCCCAGCCTGGCATAGCTTACACTACAAACGTATACAAATGCAAATGTTTAGAGCTTCCCCTCAACTACAAGAAGTCTACTCGGGTATCAATTGTATCAAATCAATATGTGTTACACTAGTATAACTATTATATTTGTCCAAAACATTGAATATTGTGCTTGTTGCTTACTGAAGTAATGTGATTTTCTCACTAGAGCAACTGAAATAATGTATTGCCTTAGACTTGGTCCAAGCTGTATAAGACAGTGGTTTTTTCCCTCTCAGTTGTTCCAGTATAATGGGTAGATCATGCTAGCAGTTATGTTGATGAGTAGTCTTTTAGTACTTCAATACTTTTAGTACTTTTAAGTGTAAATAAGTTTACAAAAAGTAATTGAGTGTTTTCAGTGCTTTCAGTTTAGACTATCTCTGAGAAGAGTGGACAGCTGGCTATAACTTGAGCATGCAGAAGTCCAGCTCAAAGTTAAGGGTTATTACTATCTCTACTGCTGACGGGAAAGTAGACCAGATAAATTGAAGGAATTATATGTGAACTGTTTTGTCCAGTCATTTTTCTGTACTTAACCATGTAACATATAACACATGCAGAGGTCTATTGAAAAGGCCTGGACTATATTGCTGTATACAACAGTAACAATTGGGTTGAGATCTGTTACTTGCTCTTTGATGTAGAGAGTGGTGAAAAGCAATAGTTTTGAAGCTGAGAAGAGTCACAACAAATGTGAAATACATTAATTCCTTCAAAGCATTTGTACTGTCACTAAGAATTTGATCCTCAAAATTTTCCTGTGACGCAGCATTTACACCAGGTTATAATAAGAAATGAAGATTAAAAGTACTTACAAAATAAATAAGGATTAAAATTATTCAATAGCATCAGAAGAAAAAAGGTCTACAAAATGTTAAGCTGTTAGGACTTTACAGCAAGACACTAAAGACATAACAGTGTCTCTTACTGCATCTATTTTCTCAAGACACTAATTGCATATTTTATGTACTGCTAATGTAAATTAGAAGAAGGCCAATGGGAACTTCTGAAATTTTTAAGGCCTTGTCTGAGACAGTTCATTAACATATTGAAATGTATATCTCTGTCTTAGGGTTTTACGTACAAGCTGGGATAAAAGTTCTTTCTGAAGTTATTAATACTGAGTTGTAATTCTTCTACCAAAATGTTATAGAAGTAAATTACTGTAGAGCTGAGAACTCACTTAGCAGGAAGAAATACTGTAGAGCCAGGAATCTGATAACTGAGATAGAAGAGGGCTCAGTCAACTCTAAAGCCCAAAGAAAGGTAAGAGAGACAACTTTGTTGTCAGGGTATCATTTAAGACTCCACTGTCTGGTCACAAGAGGCAAGGAAATAGTAACAGAGGGTTTATTTACATCATCTGCTAGAAAATATCAAGCTGTATGTCAGAGCAAGAGCAGAAAAGATAAAGTTCTGCAAGTTTATGGCAGGTATGAACTGTAGAGACAAATCAGAAAGCCTCATAAACTTGCTTAGAAGGTGGAATGGGTAAGGAGAAAGTGTAATGTGAATTTTAACATTTTCTTTTTTGTTTGTTTATTTCTTCTGCAATCTGCAACTTTAAGTAAACAAGTGATTTTGTCCTTATGTTGTGGTTTAGCTCTAGTCACTACATAGTTTCTCACTCACCCTTCCCCTCCCCAGCAGGATGGGAGAGAGAACTGGGAAGGAAAAAAACCTGATTAGGACAGTTTACTAGAATAGCAAAGGAAAACTACAATACTAACAAAATATAAGGATACTAATATATGCAAAATGAATGATGCACAATTTCTCACCACCTGATGTCCCAATGATGGATACAGCTCGTCCCAAGCAGCGGTCATGGAAAATGAAACCGAGCAGCAAGCAATGGAGCAAGAGGGAGAAAGTGAGAGAGAGACATGCCCCCAACCAGGCAACATCCACTTATATACTGAGCATGACATTTATGGTATGGAATAATGTATTTGGCCAGTTTGGGTCAATTATTCTGACTATGTCACTCCCAGCTTCCTGCACCTGCACATTAGTGAGTCCTGGAAAGCTGGACAGTGTCCTTGGTCTCATTAGTAACAATTCATAACATTAGGGCGTTTATCAACATTCTTCACCTAGGAGATCCAAAACACCTGGCCTTCTGAGAGGAAAATGAACTCCATCCCTGCTGAAACCAGCACACCTTATAACTTCTCTGTCAATGAAACTGAATGCTTTTATCTGACTTTTCTGTTTCTCCATGGTGACAAATTCCACTGGGTGTGGTGGATTGACCTTGGCTGGCTGCCAGATGCCCGTGGAACTGCTCTCTCCCTCTGCCCCCTTAGCAGGGTGGGAAGAAAATAAGATTAAAGTCTCATGGGTTGAGATAAAGACAGGGAGATCACTTACTAATTACTGTCTCAGGGGAAACAGACTAGACTTGGGAGAAACTAATTTAATTTGTTACCAGTTAAAATAGAGTTGGATGGTGAGAAACAAAGACAAAAAACCTAAACTACCTTCCCTTCACCCTCCTGCCTTTTGGCAGGCTCAACTTCACCCCTTTATTCTCAACTCTTCTACCTCTTCCCCCGGAGCAAAACAGAGGTATGAGGAATGGGAGCTGGAATCTGTTCATAATGGTTCCGCACTGCCACTCCTCCCTCTTCACACTATTTTCTTGCTCCAGGGTGGATCTCCCCAATGGGATACAGGCCGTCACAAACTGCTCTAATATAGGTTGTCCACAAGTCGTGATTCCTTCAGGATAAACCTGCTCCAGCCTGGGCTGTCCAGGGCCTATACGGGAATAACACTTCCACTGAGCTCTCTCCCACAGGGTGCAGGGGAATCTCTGCTCCAGTGCCTGGAGCACCTCCTCCCCTCCTTCACCAACTCTGGTCGTGCAGGGCTGTTTCAAATATTTCTTACTCCTCTCTCTCAACTGTTGTGCAGTGTTTTTTACCCTTTCTTAAATACATTTTCCCAGAGGTGCCACCATCTTGGCTGATGGGCTCAGCTATGCCCTGTGGTGGGTCCATTGCAAACCAGCTGTGTCTGGCACGGGGCAGCTCCGGCTTCTGCTCACAAAGGCCACCCTTGCAGACCACCCCAGCTACCAAAATGTTGCCTTGTAGACCCAAGACACTAAGATACTGGGTCACTTTCACAGTAACCAGAACTCCAAAAAGTATCTAAAAGGTTTCATGTTGTACACCAACTTCAGCTGCTCAGTCTGCTTGAGAGATGATACTACAAAATTCTGAGAGTAGAAAGTTTCTTTCTGGTGACTAGCAGTAGCTGAATATGCACCCAGGTAATAGCAGCACTCCTGACCTTGGAAGGGAGCATGTAGCTTTTGTTCTAGGACTGGATAGTCCTTCCAAGCATAGCTCAAGAGACACAAGTCAGGACTGATTTTTGTCCCATGGAGAGCTATGAATTATGCACACACCAAAATGTGGGTTATGCAACAGAGATTTGGCAATTATGTCTTCCTTTTGATGGCCCTAACAAAATAATTTGCTCCCCCATTTCCTGGGGAAGTTCTAATAAATCGCTAGCTGTGTGGCAAGACTTTGAGGGATCTGATGACTGGAAATAAGAACAGTGTATTGTATTACAGGAAGTTGTGCTCTTCTATCCTAGTATTTACATGTGTAAAATGTAAAAAGCAGAAAGCAGGAGGTGTGGAGCTGTCTGTGAACACAAACTGTGCCCTGCCTGTTTTTCCATCAGAGGAGGCCGGGAACAAGTGGCCCGTCCATGATTAACAGAACTTCCTGTCCTTCTCTAAGGCATACAAGATCTGGAGGGAACTGGCAAAAGGCTTCAACCTGTTTCAAACCTGAACAAGACTCAGAGTTTGGAATTTACAACAGTCTCCCAAAGGGAGTGGCAGGAAGGAACCTGGAACCATGTGTGGTTTTACTTACATGTTTGTAAGGTTGGGCATTGCTTGCTTTTAGTGTCATATTCAAGACAACATGTTCTGGTTTTGGCAAGGATGGCGTTAATTTTCCTCTCAGTAGCCAGTGTGTTTTGGATTTCATATGTGAAGAATATTGATAAAACACCCTGATGATGTGAGTTGTTGCTAATGAGACCAAGGACATTCTCTGTCTTTCCAAGTCTCGCTAATGTGCAGATGCAGGAAGCTGAGACAAAGACAGACAGAACAGTTGACCCAAACTGGCCAAGGAGAGTATTCCATGCCATAAATGTCATGCTCAGTATACAAGTGGGTGTTGGCCAGGGCAGGTATCTGCCTTCCTGGCATCCATCCCTCTCTCTCGTTCGCCGGCATCATTCTCTCTACCTTGCTGGTCCCCTTTTGCTCCTTTACTTGCCACTTTGTTTAATTTCCGTGATCGCTGCTCGGGACGGGCTGTATTGGTCATTGAGACATCAGGTGGTAAGAAATTGTGCATTGTCCATTTTGTAAATATTAATATTGTTATATTCTGTTATTATTGTAGTTTTCCTTTGCTATTTTAGTTAACTGTCTTCATCTCAACCCACCAGTTTTCCTTCCTTCCCAATTCTCTCCCCTATCCTGCTGGGGAGGGGAAAGGTGATTGAGAAACTGCGTAGGGCTAAACCACCACACAACAACATGAGTAAATGTATATATGGGGATAGTGGCAGATCAGATCTTGGATTTCTCAAATTAGACATGCAAAATTATTGAACGTCATATCTAAGTTTCTGCAGTATGGCTCTCCAGGTGCAGAATGGAAGTAAGAGCATTACTGTACCTCTGAGAGATTTCATCAAGCTTAGTAAATTATTATGAAACAAGAAGATATAATAATAATATTTGTTAGAGAAAAGCCTCAGAGAAAATTAATACCTTTATATTTGTGGCAGGAGTGCATTTGGCCATTCTGTGTTTTTAAATGGAGAACATTCAGTGATATGGATACCAAAGATTCTGCATACTGGGTAAAGCAGCAGTGTTGTATCATTTCAGTATGTGACTGTCTTTAAGAGACCCTTAATCATTGAAAGAAACTGACAACTTAAAATTTAGAAAATGTTAGATCAACTATATATGGACAGCCTTATTCCAATTTTTCAGATAGGAAATACATATACAAATACATGAATTAGAAATCCTACTGGAAAAATACATCTACAATTTTTAGAATATCTGTTTAAAAAAGAAATAAAGTGCTAAACTCCAAAACTTTGTTATTGAAGAAATGGATATTTATTTATTTATTTTTTTATTGAAGACATGAGAGATACTATAATATAACCAAATTAGTGAACCATACCAGCTCTCCTCATTTTGAATAAACTATTAGTGCTCAGTTAGTTAATTCTCCTGATCTTTAGCTACAGTATATGGTATCATTATGATTCTCACTATTATTACAGAGATTTTTCTTTTTGTGATTGAAGACACTTTTATACAATAGAAATTCTATCATATCTTTCTATACACAGAGACTTTAAATACAGAGACTCTGCTCTTACCTGTCTCCATCTTTTAGATGTCAAAAGTTTGTTTTAGAAAATAAATTTGATTATTGAATTTGGAATAGACACAGTACTGAGTTTTAATTGAAGAAAAGAAAAAGAACATCTTAGATCAGGATAAAATGGCAATTTCTGTCTTAAAAATCCAGGAAATGTAAGTCCAATAGTGCTCTTAACTTTCAACTTTGACTTTGGCCATAAATACCAGACAGGAGAATATTTTCCCAATATTAAATATCATGGTTGTATAGAATAGGAATGAGTGCTACCTCCAGTTTATTTTAATTTCGTATGGTATACCAAGCAATTTAATAAATAATTTAAAATGTATACTGACATTAAGGAAGCACATACATACATATTCAAAGGGAAGAAAAAATGTACTTATTCTGTATATTATTAAATTTTATTCCTAAGCTCCAAAAATTAGATGTTAAGACTAGTGAGGAAGACAGAGTGCCTCAAGATGCAGGGAGAAGTATGTACATATGCTTTGCTTGCACTATGAAAAAAATCCAGATTTGCATTTATGAAAGTGGGGAGATAAATAGTGATTGTGAATTGCTTGAGATCACACAGCTGTGTGAGATGGATCTGGCAATTAAGCAAAATTTTCTTGGAAACAAGAATAGAGATGGATTATACTTGATGAGATATCCTATGGTAAGCAGCAGAGATTTACCTTCAAAATATGTAATTAAGGATTTCTCATACTGTTTTTCAAAATAATGTCTATTTTAAACCTTTTTTTTTTTTTAAACTCAATATATCACAGTCACGTGAGGTAGGCCAAACCTGAAAAAAGCTTCTTGCAACTAACAAGTCCAAAACATGAATTCTGCTGTTGGAAAATGAAGATACTGTTTTGTAACAAGCAAATCAAGGAATTGAACTAGCTTGTCATAAATGATTATGTATAAATAAATAAATATGTCTTAAAGTAATTCTTTCACTAGGTAGGAAATATTTGCTATTGCTGTGGTGTGGTTTTAGGGTTTTTATTCATTTGTTTGTTTGGATTTTTAAAATTTTTTTGACAATCAGCACAAAAAAAAAAAAGCTTAGAGGCCCTAGTACAGCTTGTAAATGAGAGTGACAGTAGATATGTCTCTACTTTTGTTAGAGAAGCCTGGATTATAATATGGATACATGTTGCGTCTTTCAGTATGCACGAATTCTTTCACATCTTTGAAGGATCTAGGATTTTGAATTGGTATGATGTAAAAGGGAGCAATGAGGAATGTTGCTTGCAAAGGATGATATTAAATAGTTATTCTCTGACATGTTAAGAAAAGCAGTTCTATCATTTAAAATCTTATGAAATGGTCTGTTCTATGCTTATATGGGAGCTCTAAGAAAGCATGTGATCGTGACTTCCCAAATTTTCATTTCCAATTTAAATTGCCCCCAACAAGGTGGGTTAATCCCTGTATTATGTCTTTCTTGATACTGTAAGTTATACTGAGTTCTACAGTTTGTGCTATACTGCTGGTCATTCTTAAGAAGAAAACAGGATTATTATAAATGGCCAACATTATCCCGCCCCCCCCAAATAAATCCATTGTACAGCAGTTCCATTCTGGGAAGCAGTTGGTGAATTAAAAAAAATGCTTTTTCACTTAGGGATTCTTAATTATTGTGTAGCAGAACTCTGCATTCAGTGCATTCTAGTACTTCTATATGTGTGCAATCTGAGATGCAGCTGTTAATCTATAAAATGTCAAAATGTGAATTCATTGCATTAGTGAAAATCAGTAATTTTTGAATTGAAAACTCAAACTTCTTTAATACAGTAAATTTTCTGTAATTAGTAACCTTCCTTCTTCCTTCTTGAGGTAACCTGTTCATCAGCAGAAATCCTACTTGGAAACTATGCCATCTAGGCAGCTGGGTGGTTTAAAACTCCTTTTCAAGTACATAACTACTGAGTTTGAGTTTACAAAGTAGTAAGGGTTTAATTTTGTCTGAAATAGTATGTGTTATGAAAAGTAGATAAAATTCAGGGAAAAAAAAGCACATAATTTACACCTGTTATGAAACAAATTCTAGAAAACCATAGGTGGAAAAATTAGCACTTCTCAAAACTGTCACCATGGATGTTCTCCAGTGACAATGTAACTTCTATTAACTATGAAATTGGTATAGTTCTGTAACTTGGAACGGTTACCTGCAAAGTATCTCCACTATTTTATTTGATAATTGCTAATAGTTTATAACTATAGTACTGTGGTGGTGGTCTTCTTCAGTGTATATAATCCAGTTTTTCTTTGAGCCTCACTTTTCAGCTGCTTTCTTTCCTCTGAGCTATGCACTGTTCTTATTGTATTGGAACAACTTAAAATTTTTGTGCTAAGATTATTGTTTTGACCTGTTAAACATGTGTGAGGTGTTTAACAACATCAGACTATACCAAATTATCACACATTTAAAAATAAAACTAAATTTGTAATATTGTTGCAACAGGTAATGCTCTGGGACAAAATAACATATTTTTGAACAGAGGGATTGAAAAATGACACTTTGTCATCACACCATTAATTTCACATGGTGGAATATTTTTTATATTAGTATTTACAGCTGGCATTTTTGACAATGATAAGTTAGAGTGTAAGGTACTACTGGTATTTGAACTTTTATTCAAACTAAGTACAGTAATTGGAGAAAATAAAATTCTAACATGTTCTTATGTCTGTATTGCTGAAATTTGATTTTGTATGATTTGTCAGTGTGCAGTGTGTAATAACCCACAACTGCTTTTCTATAGAAGGTACCTATTATATTAAACTACTATGTAGGTCCACTAATTCTAAACCACTACTGATGAATTGCCTTTTGATTTTTTTGGTTTGGTGGTTTTTTTGCTAGATTGTTAGGTGTAACTATTATGTTAACTCAGAAACTGGAAGATCTTATTCCCTTCTAGAAAGATGAACTCTGCAGATAATTGAGAAATATTGTCAATAAAGCATAATAACTAAACTAACAATCAAGATCATCACTCTACATCTTTCTTTGCTGATCTTTTCAGTACTCAGTAGGGTAAAACAGATACTAGAAAGGGATAGAGAAATGGGGAGATTGATCACTAACTGGAAAAAATTATTTTGGTTAAAAAAATGCAAATACTCACCTAATCATTAAGGACATCATGGTGGATTTATTTTGGAATAAGTATTTTACTAACACCATCTCCTTCAGAGTCTCACGTAATGCAGGTCAGATTAAGACAATTAATTAATCATTAGTTATCTCTAGAGAATCTCAGTATGCTTTATGTTCTTTACAAGTTCTGCAGTAGAGGGAGGAGTTTAATTGCAATGTTTTGAAACATCATTTGTTACATAACCTAGTGCTGAAACAAAGGTTTAAGGATTTTGTTAGAGGCAGTCATCGATCATTCTACTAGAATGTAAGATACCTCACTAGTTTTTTCCATTATACATTTAAAAGCTGTGTTAGTGAAAGGCCTTACTTAGGCCAAAACACAGGATCCAATGCTGCTAGCTCAGGTGAGCAAATCTTAGAACAAGGATATTCCCTAAAATCTCTAAAATAAACCCAATTTCAGTCAAAAGTTCAGCTTAAAATTCTTCTTTTGCTGCTCTAACTGAAGGATAAAGGCTTTTATAAAGCCCACCTTTGTAATAATAACCTATTAGTACAGTTGAAGTAATAAATCTGGTTCTGGAGGACTAAACAACTTAGTATGTATAAATTCAGCAGAACTATCAAAAATTGTTGAAACGCCATGAAAATTGGAAGTTCTCTGTATCTACCTGAGGAAACAGCATAATTTGTAATGTTTAAAATCCTAGATTAAAACAGATGCAGTTCTAAGAAATGTTGGAAATCAAGATCAGACTGAACAAGAATTTTCACATTTACCCAATTCTAACACCTGTAAAATTGCTGCTACCTTACCCATTTGGAATTTGTTAGTTAATCATTTTTTTAATAGAATAAAAGATGGGAAAAATTACTTTTCTGAATCATTAATTTCTTTCTTCCAAGAAATATGAAGAGGCTGCATTTTAATTTGATTTAAAAAATAAATACACCCAGGCCCCCACGCCCCTGGTATGATAAATAAAATCTTTTACTTCCTGAGCATGTCATTCTTTGATCCCTGACACTTGAGCTGATATGATTCCATTGCCTTTGGTAAACTCTCTCTCTCTACACTCCCCTCTCTTGCTGAGTTAGGAGGAATGAAAGCAAATTTGAATAGAAAAGCTTTTTTACTAAGAGCTTTGAATAAGAGCAAATGATTTTCACCGTATTAGAAATCTTGTTTTAAATATCAGCCTGTGCAGAAACTGGTGTCATTTTAATTGCAAATCAAAACGATGCTATAAAAATACAAAAGCTACAAAGATCTTTTTACAGTTTAGTATGAGAATAATGTGTCCTTCGGAATAGATTTAGTATTGAGATAATGCAACTATCTATTAGGCAAAACCAGCTGAATTGTCTTAAAATGTCTTTTTTGTAAGTCATCAGCAACTTCCCTATATACCTTTTTAAAAGCATTTGTTAATCAAGTAACCCAATATTCACTGTCAGTAGCAGGTGCAAGTTGCAGGGCAGGCATAAGCCTTGGTGAATGTTTTAGAATCATTGCATACACTGTTTATGCCAAGGTAGAAGTTTAACTGTCTTCAATAGGCTTGTGTGAACTGCATCAAACAGGGTCATGAGATGTAAATGACCTTTTATGCCCTATCTTGCATGATCTTTGAGTAATTTCCTATATATAAATTTATTGTTGATGAGGCTTTGACAGAAAGCATGGTTCTGACTTGTGAATACTTACGACAGGTTCAGGGAACAGAGATCTTCCCAAGTGCAAGGTAATAGGCATGAACAAGTGCTTTACCTTTAAAATTATTTATGGCCAAAGTTTACAGCCGAATGAAGGTACAGAGATGCTAATGGGGTAGTGGATCTTTGTTTCCTTACTGCTAATTTCTTCACATCACACTTGCAAAGTCTTAGACTTTCTAAGATGCTATTCTAGGTGTAATTCTAAGAACTATATAAGAAATTAAAGACTTTTTTTTTTTAACTTGAAGGCTTGTGCCAAAATTCGTAGTTCTGTGTATATGGGAATACCTGCTGAGCTATGAATCAGGTTCAAAATATGGATTTATCAAAATAGCTTGATATTTTATGCAGCTGTTAGAAGTAACACAAGTGTAATATTTTTCAATGAGTTTGTAATATTGTACTTCAGTTTTGTTTAATTTAAATTATAGCTTAGTGACAATTTTCTTTAAACACATGATAAAAATAAATTTTATTTAAGGAGGCTCTTGTGAGATGGTTGAAAACCTAGACGTGATCAGCAGTCTCTAACTGTTAATTTAATAATTGAAACAATTGTCCCATTGCAGACCTTAAGCAAAATGAGCTACTTAGGCCAGATTCTAAATTCTGAGGTACATTCTTCCTGAACTTTTAAGAGAGGCAATCAGTCACAGTTTGGCTGTTATGACAGGTCACAGAATTTCACATGGACTGTAGTTCCGTGTCGGAAAGAGAATAAGAGATTGGTTCTGGTGCATTCTTATGATGTGTCCAGGATAATGAAAAATCTTACCTAAGTTATTTGTTTATATCCTTCTGAATGTCATATATTGCTATTTTCACTAACATATACAATATTTCTACATAATATTGATCTGTTAGAACAGGAAGAAAATGGTTTAAAGTTTCAAGGAGATCATATTTAATAAATGGTTCATAATATATATCCTTCTAAGTGAAGGAGTACTAAATATGCCATTAATTGTGGTTTGGATAGGTTTTTTAGCTATGACAGCTTGTCTTGCAAAAAGATACTTTGAAAGGAGATATTTTATTAGGTGCCCAACAAAGAGGGTGTCAAAGGCAGAAGTGTGCCAGTGTTGAATAATCTCTTGCCAATGTCAAACTGGGACTGACTTTCCTGAGTCAGTGGATTTATGTCAGTCCTCTTGTAGTGTGAGTGTGCCTAGTGTCCTCTGCAACAGCCTGAAAGTTTTTTGGCAGACAGGAAAGCAGCACTCTCTTCAGCTGACATCCAGGAGAGTGTTTTTTGAGGTGAACCTTCCCTGCTTGTGTCCTAGAAAGAGAATGCTACAAGGTGAGAATTCAAAATGAAGTTACAGTGTCTGGAAGTTTGATAGCTGGATTTAGAAGGAATATTTAGGAATAGCCACTTATACAGTTTCTTTAAAGGAAAGGTTAAGCGGCAATTTAATTATAGTCTATGTATACTCAAGGGAAGGATTTGTGAAAATAGCCGGCTTTAGATTCACTTGGATCTAAAGAAGCATTTTGAAATTCCTTTTGGGGATGTGGAAATTAGACATTCAGACTAGAGACACAGTGGCTTTTTGACAGCAATTGGAATGTAGTATAAAGGGATCACATAAAGATTCCTGATGTTGAAGTGCCTATGTCTGTGCGAAGTGCCTATGTCTGTGGCTTAATGTTTATGAGTGCCAAAGTTTGACTCTGAAGGAGGATTTTACACGCTTCACTAATTGGAGATTCCATAATTTTCTTCTTTGCTTTTTCTGATTCATTATTGCTCAAAAAGGGGTTTCTTCCAGTGGCTACATATAGTTTGCCTTCCTTTGCTTTTAGGTCATGATAAGCTAATTGCTGCCCTCCATTTTGAAGATGACGTCATTAATTCTTCTGATTGTTTTCTACTGTATAGTGGTGGAGCAGGGAGTGTATGCAGAAGCACTGGAGTCTGTTCCCACAGTTAGAGATGCTATTTGTGGTAATAGAAATATAATATAAATAGTTTTTCATTATTTATTACCAAATGCCCTGGAGTTATTTTGGAGGTGAAAACACCATGCCTGTGCTAATCTTTCTCTCTTATTCGCTGTTTGTATTTTTTTATTTGTTTATTATTTCATCAGTGTAAGAATATAATTAGTCTGATTTATGACAGTAACAATATCTACAAACAGGAGAACAAATGTTTCCTTCACATGCTGTGGTAATCTTATGTCACTCCCAAGTATTCCAACCCATTTGACTCTGTCACAATAGTAGTTACAGTCATAAGGGAATTCCTGGTTTGATTTTCTTAGGCTACGGTTATGTAAAGAAAAATCATCTTAAGGACTGCAGAAATTACAGAATGGATTTATTATTAGAGAATGCTCTATGACTAGTGGCACTCTTTCTTTTTATGGATGAAGACTTCAGAAGTATAGAAGGCTGACTGCTGATCTCCGTAAAGCTTTACTCAAAGCAGTTGTTAACAAGGGCTTAAGACAAGGTTTATGCAAAACGTAATGGACTCTTTACATATATTTGCTAGAATAGTGCTATTATTCTTATGAGAAGAGTTCCTTTAATCTCTGCCAGTTGATTTCATAATGATGGCATGGCAAAAATTAAAATTGTATGTGCTGATTTCTGTTTTAGCAGGTGCTCTGTGAATGCATAATATTTTAAAGAACAGCTTTCCTATTGCTGGTATTCACTGCTGAACACATATTCTTGAGAGGTACACAAATCTAGTTATTATTCCTGCTATTACTAATTTTAAAGTATTTAGTGCCTCAATACCCCTAAGAAATGGAAACTCTGCAACATGATCTATGTACTGAATAAACAAGCTGGTTAAAGAGGTGCTTCTTGCAGTTTGGATTAATCTGTTGTCAATCATATCACACGTATAAGAAGTCACACACAAGTAGACAACAGCTATACACTTTTTATATAAAGATATGTTGACACTGGCCAGCAACTAAGCACCCAGCCAATCACTTACTCTCGTGCTTACCTCTCCCTTCCCTTCCGTGGGATCGGGTACAGAACTGGGAAAGCAAAAGCAAGAGAATGTTATGGGTTGAGATAACAACAGTTTAGTAAGTGAAGAGGAAAAAAACCCAAGTGACGCAAAGGCAGTTACATGCCATCTCCAACCAGCACATCAATGCCCAACTTGTTGCTGAGCATGGACTACTTTGGAGAGACTGCACACCAAGTTTTTACTGCTGAGTATGTCATTATATGGCATGGCATTTCCATGTGGTCAGTGTAGGTCAGCTGTCCTGGCTGTGTGTCCTCCCAGCCCCCGGCTCACCCCTAGCTTACTCCTTGGCAGGACAGAGTAAGAAACGGGGAGGGTCTTGAGTCTGTGCAAGCACTGTTCAGCAGTAGCCAAAACACTGGTGTTATCAATGCTGTTTTGGTCGCAAATGCAGAGTGTAGCACCATACGGGCCGCTATGAAGAAATTTAACTGTATCCTAGCCAAAGCCAGTACAAGTATACATTTACCCCCAAGTGATGTTTTTGGACTATAATGCATAACTCTATTATTATGATGCAATTTACTAGACAGTCTTAACATCTTTACTGTGTAGCTGCTACTTCCTGTTTCCTGTATACACAGACCTTTATTAGATCTCTAAAGTGCTTTCAAGCACTGTTGTTATGCAAAGTAAGTTGCAGTTTCTGTACGCTTCACTGAGACAGCTTCCTTTGAAATTGTCCCCAGCTGCATTTTGTTTATTATTGAGACTTATGTAGTGTGAAGGTGGGTGATAGAGGAGACAATGCTTTTGCTGTTGTGCCTTGGAGAGATATTCTAGACAAGGAAATTGTATAAACAACAGAGACAGTTAGATAATACTCTTCACTGATACAATGCAAGGGCTAGAATGACTGTCACAAATCGTTAGGCTAGAGATGCTGAAGCTGGCACTGGTAGTTACTTACTATGCAGGCACTGACTATGGATTCACAATCCAACGTGAAAATTGAAGGGATTTTAGATACTAAAGCCAATATTATGTATTTATATTTTTATTTTATTTGTGCTGTGATTAGAATTGGGTGACTTTAAGAAATATTTTAAACAAATGTTACTTCCCCCTTAACTCCTGTTATCTGTAGGAAATTTATATTTTTACGTCCATATTATTTACAGCATTTCATAGAATCATCGAATCATAGAATGGTTAGGGTTGGAAGGGACCTTCAAAGGTCACCTAGTCCAACCCCCCTGCAAGGAGCAGGGACATCTCCAGCCAGATCAGGTTGCTCAGAGCCTCATCCAACCTGGCCTTGAATGTTTCCAGGGATGGGGCATCCACCACCTCTCTGGGCAACCTGTTCCCAGTGCTCTACCACTCTCATTGTGAAAAAATTTTTTCCTTATATCTAAACTAAATCTACCTCCCTCTGTTTTGAAACTGTTATCCCCCAGTCCTGTCACAACAGGCCCTACTGAACAGTCTCTCCCCATCTTTCCTGTAGGGACCCTTCAAGTCCTGGAATGCCGCTCTAAGGTCTCCCCGGAGCCTCCTCTTCTCCAGGCTGAACAGCCCCAACTCTCTCAGCTTGTTCTCATAGGAGAGGTGCTGCAGCCCTCTGTTCATCTTTGTGGCCCTCCTCTGGACCCTCTCCAACTAGTCCATGTCCTTCTTATGTTGGGGGCTCCAGAACTGGACACAGTACTCCAGGTGGGGTCTCACCAGGGCAGAGTAGAGGGGGAGAATCACCTCCCTCAACCTGCTGGCCACGCTCCGCTTGATGCAGCCCAGGATGTGGTTGCCTTCTGGGCCATAAGGGCACATTGCCGGCTCATGTTGAGTTTCACATCTACCATCACTCCCATTTCTTGAAACCAGCTTAAGATTGTATCAAAACTTTGCACGTGTGTGACTCTGAAGTTCAAAGCACAAATGTCGTGCAATTTAGATATCAAAGTCTGCTTTCAGTTTTTGTCTAACTTAATTAAAATTACCTTAGTTACGGCTATACTGTCCATCTGTTACACTAGCAAATCTATGAGAGTTTCTTTCCTCTGGTAAAGAGTAATTACTTTTCTTACTCTCTTGCATTTTTTCTCCTTGTAGACAATGAGACTAGATGAAAGGAAAAACTAATTTAGGTAAAAAAAAACCTGAAAATGAATTGAAAAAGAAGAACACTCCACTAAGGAGGATCGAAAAGATATCTTTATATCGATAAGTAATATTTCCCCTGGAACACAGCATAGTAATTTCCTTCTTTGTTAGAAGCCTTTTTTTTTTAGAAGAAGCCTTTTTAAAATAATTTCCTTCTTTATTAAAACATGTTGCTTTCAAGATTAATCAGTGCTCAGATCTTATCTTCTCTTTTCTTTTTTAATGTTGTCTTTTATGTCCCTTTCATGTGGTAGATCAACTAAAGAAACAGCAATGCATGGTGCTGTATACATTATGGTTGATCTGGGCTGTTCTTAGTCCTAGATAAATTATAGCTAACTGCCAAAACGAAATAAGAAACAGAAGAGCATAGCAATCTATGTAACAAATGAAACCTGTCTTGTATGAAATATTTTTAGATGAATAAAGAGGATTATATAGTTAAGAAAAAGTAAATTTTATTTTCAGTAACATAAAAGCCTTAGTATTTGGAAGTTATTAAGGAAAAAAAAAAAAGAACAACCTGAAAAAACCCCAAATCCCAAGTCACCAAATCTTCAGTCCCTGTATGAAATCTTTTGCCAAACAGAAATCATATTTACTATTGCAACATCCCTGTAATCATCATAAATCTACCTTAAAAAAAAAAAAAAAAAGACCTTTTTTACACTGTCAAAATGATGGAGAAGATCAGTTTTTTCAGCCTAAAGACACATTTGAAGATTCTCCTAGCTACGCTTCAAATGAGTGTTCTCTAGCTATAATCTTATGTACATTGTTAAGCCAAGTTTTGGTTCTGCAGTCTCCTGTATGCTTGCTTGGTGAATACTGCCTTTCAGTTACTACAAAACATACATCTCAGCCAAGCTACACTAACATTGCAGCATGGCTGATCCTGCTCTAAAATTCCTCATCTAGTCTGAGGTCCTGTACAAAATCTTTCTGTGAGAAGGAATGCAAATGTTGAATGAGGAAAGACTTACTGTAACTCTTAGTTTGTTACACTGTTCCTGAAACCTTTTTTCTTCGGTGTAATCACTATCCTTGCTTTGCCTTGGCTCCTCAGAGAAACTGAGTCTCAATTATACATATCCAATAACAAGTATTAGCATCATAGAAACTTAGAATCATTTTGGTTGGAAAAGACTTTTAAGAGCATCAAGTCCAACTGTAAACCTAACACTGCCAAGTCCACTACTAAACCATGTCCCTAAGTGCCACATCTACTTGTCTTTTAAATACCTCCAGGGATGGTGATTCAACGGGTTCCCTGTTCTAATGCTTGGTAACACTTTTGGTAAAGAAATTTTTCCTAATATGAAGTCTAAACCTCCTCTGCTACAATTTGAGGTAATTTCCTCTCTCCTTATCACTTGTTACTTGGAAAAAGAGATCGAGTCCACCTTGCTACAACTCCCTTTCAGGCAGTTGTAGAGAGTGCTAAGGTGTCCCCTCAGTCTCCTTTTCTCCCGACTAAACAATCCCAGTTCCCTCAGCCGCTCCTCATAAGACTTGTTCTCTAGACCCTTCAACACCTTTGTTGCTCTTCTTTGGACAGTACTCCAGCACCTCAATGTCTTTCTTGTAGTGAGGGGTCTAAAAATTAACACAGTGTTCAAGGCATGGCCTCACCAGTGCTGAGTACAAAGGGATAATCACTTCCCTAGTCCTGCTGGCCACACGATTTCTGATATAAGCCAGGATGCTGTTGGCCTTCTTGGCCATCTAGGCACACTGCTGGTTCATATTCAGACCACTGTTGACCGATACTCCCAAGTCCTTTTCCGCCATGCAACTTTTCAGCCACTCTTAGAATCATAGAATAATTAGGGTTGGAAGGAACCTTTAAAGGTGATCTAGTCCAACCCTCCTGCAAGGAGCAGGGACATCTTCGACTCCATCAGGTTGCTCAAAGCCTCGTCCAACCTGGCCTTGAATGTTTCCTGGGGTGGGGCATCCACCACCTCTCTGGGCAACCTGCCCCAGTGTTCCACCACCCTCATTGTAAAAAAATTTTTTCCTGATGTCTAATCTGAATCTACCTCCGTCCATTTTAAAACCATTACCCCTTGTCCTATCACAACAGGCCCTGCTAAAGAGTCTCTCCCTATCTTTCCTGTAGGCCCCCTTTAGGTACTGAAAGACTGCTATAAGGTCTCCCTAAAGCCTTCTCTTCTCCAGGCTGAACAGCCCCAACTCTCTCAGCCTGTCCTCACAGGAGAGGTGCTCCAGCCCTCTGTTTAATTTCATGGCCCTTGTCTGGACTTGCTTCAACAGGTCCACGTCCTTCTTATGTTGGGGCCTCCAGAGTTGGACATGGTACTCCAGGTGGGGTCTCACCAGAGCAGAGTAGAGGGGCGGAATCACCTCCCTCAACCTGCTGGCCACGCTCCTTTTGATGCAGCCCACAATCTGGTTGGCCTTCTGGGCTGCAAGGGCACATTGCCAGCTCATGTTGAGCTTCTCGTCCACCAGCACACCCAAGTCCTTCTTGGACTGCTGCTCTCAATCCATTCTCTGCCCAGCCTGTATTTGTGCTTGGGATTGCCACGACACATGTACAGGACCTTGCACTTGGCCTTCTTGAACTTCATGAGGCTGGCACGGGCCCACCTCTCCAGCCTGTCAAGGTCACTCTGGATGGCATCCCTTGCCTCCAGCATATTGATGGCACCACAGAGCTTGGTGTTATCAGTGAACTTGCTGAGGGTGCACTCTATCCCACTGTCCATGTTGCCAATGTTAAACAGAGCTGGGTCCAATACGGACCCCTGAGGAACGCCACTTGTCACTGGTCTCCACCTGGACATTGAGCCATTGACCACCACTCTCTGAGTGTGGCCATCCAGCCAATACCTTATCCACCAAGTGGTCCATCCGTCAAATCTATGTCTCTCCAGTTTAGAGAGAAGGATGTCGTGCGCACAGTATCAAATGCCTTGCACAAGTCCAGGTAGATGATGTCCATTGCTCGTCTGTTGTCCACTGATGCTGTAAACCCATTATAGAAGGCCATCAAATTAGTAAGGCATGATTTGCCCTTCATGAAGCCATGTTGGCTGTCACCAATCACCTCCTTGCTTTCCATGTGCCTTCGCATGGTTGCCAGGAGAATCTGCTCCATGACCTTGCCAGGCTCAGAGGTGAGACTGACCGGCCTGTAGTTCTCTGGGTCTTGGTCTTCCCTGTTCCCCTTTTTAAAAACAGGGGTTATGTTATCCCTTTTCCAGCTATTGGGAACCTCGCCAGACTGCCACTACTTCTCAAATACGATGGATGGACAGCAGCTTGGCAACTTCATCCACCAGTTCAAGCCTGTGGCGTTGCGTGGGATTGTTGTGACCGAAGTACAGGACCCAGCACTTAGCCTTGTTGAATCTCATAAAATTGGCCTCAGCCCATCCATCCAGCCTGTCCAAATCTCTCTGTAAAGCCTTCCTAACCTCAAGCAGATCCACACTCCAGCTCAACTTGGTGTCATCTGCAAACTTACTCAGGGTGCACTTGATCTTGTTGTCCAGATTGTTGATAAAGATATTAAACAGAACTGGCCCCAACACTGAGCTCTGGGGAACACCACTTGTGACTGGCCACCAACTGGATTTAACTCAGTTTACCACAACTCTTTGGGTCTGGCAATCCAGACAGTTTTTTACCCAGCAAAGAGTAAACTTACCCAAGCTATAAGCATCCAGTTTCTCCAGGAAAATGCTGTGGGAAAAGGCTTTGCTGAAGTCCATGTTAACAACATCCACCGCCTTTCCCTCATCCACTAAGTGAGTCACCTTGTCATGGAAGGAGATCAGGTTAGTCAAAACTTGCTTTCATAAACCCATGCTGAGTGGGCCTGATCACTTGGTTGTCCTGTACATGCCACGTAATGGCACCCAAGATGAGCTGCTCCATAACCTTCCTTGACATCAAGGTCAGGCTGACAGGCCTATAGTTCTCAGGATCCTCCTTGTGCCCCTTCTTGTAGATGGGCGTCACATTAGCTAACCTGCTGTCAACGGGGACCTCCCTGGTTACTGAGGACTGCTGGTAAATGATGGAGTGTGGCTTGGTGGGCACTTCAGCCAGCTCCCTCAGTACCCTTGGGTGGATTCTATCTGGCCCCATAGACTTGGGTGTGTCTAAGTGGTGTAGCAGGTTGCTAACCATTTCCCCTTGGATTATGGGGGCTTCATTCTGCTCCCCATTCCTACCTTTCAGCTTGGGGTGTGGAGTACCCCTGAGAAAAACTGCTCTTGCCATTAAAGACTGAGACCTTTTCCTCAGCTTTTGTCACTATGTTTCCCTCTGCATCCAATAAAGGATGAAGATTCTTCCCCGCTGACTCATCTTTCAGTGCATAGAGACAGCCTGCTCCTTTGCCTTTAAGATTTCCTTTTTGAAGGATGCCCGGGCATCCTGGACTCCTTTGCCCTTTAGGACTGCCTCCCAAGGGGCCTGTCAACCATAACAGGCCATAAACAGGCCAAAGTCTGCCCTCTGGAAGTCCAAGGTAGCAGTTCTGTTAACTACATTCCTTAGTTCTCCGAGAACGGAAAACTCTATAATTTCATGATCACTATGCCCAAGATGGCTTCCAACCATCACATCACCCACAAGTCCTTCTCTGTTCACAAACAATGGATCCAGTGGGGAGCCTTCCCTGGTCAGCTCACTCACTAGTTGTTTCAGGAAGTTAGTTTCCACACACTCCAGGAACCTCCTAGACTGTTTCCTCACTGCTGTCTTGTATTTCCAGCAGACATCTGGCAAGTTTAAGTCCTCCATAAGAACAAGGGCTAGTGATCATGAGACTTCTCACAGCTGCTTATAGAATATTTATCTGTCTCTTCATCGTGGTTAGGTGGTCTATAACAGACTCTCACCATGATATCTACCTTGTTGGCATTTCCGCTGATTCCTACCCGTAAACACTCAACCCTTTCATCACCATCATCAAGCTCTAGACAGTCAAAACACTCCCTGACATACAGGGCTACTCCACCACCTGTCCTTCCTTGCTGTCCCTATACCCATCCATTGTAGCACTCCAGTTAGGTGAGTTATCTCACTATATTTCCTTGATCGCAATTACACCGTAGTTTTCCAGCTACACAATGACTTCCAACTCTTCCTGTTTGTTGCCTGTGCTATGTAGATTGGTATGGATGCACTTCAGTTTGGCTGTTGATCCTGCTATATTTTTGAGAGAAGTCCTAATTCCTATATGGCTGTTCTAAGGCACTTCTGTGGTTTCTAACACATCAAGAACCATTGAGCCTTTGCTGCTGCACAGATCTCCATCCCCTACCTCCATTGAGATGGCAAACCGAAGGACTTCAATAGCATACTGTCCCTCAAACATTGACATGCCACCCCCAGGCTTAACTTTAGGAAGTCTGGCTTTATTCCCTTCCCCCTTCAAATCTAGTTTATAGCTCTTTCAATGAGCCCTGCTAACTCCTGTGCAAAGATCCTTTTCCCCTTTTGAGACAGGTGTACTACATCTGTCACCAGCAGGCCTGGTGTCATGTAGACAGAGCCATGATTAAAACCCGCCAAATTAGCATGTGTTCTGAATTATCCTCTGTCACTGAAAACAGTGACACTGGGCCACCTTGTTCTGAGCATGAATTAGTAGGGAGGTGATTGGATATAAAGTAACTTCCTTACTAATACTGAGGTGCAAATGCATAACTTGTTGCTATATACCAAGACTTTAAGTTTATCTGCCTGAATTCCTGTAAACTTGTACCAGCAGGACTAAACCAGTATCTTTTAAAATTCCTCCTCTTTATCCTGCAATAATATATTAAAATTTTAAATTATAATAATAATAAAATATTCTTGAGGTAGCATGTTTAGCTTTACCACAGTCGCTGCTAATACAGGACTGGACTGAAAACTTCAAAAATATTGGTACTTAGAGCTACATACTTAGATATTTTGGCTCCCTCTAGTGAAAAAAAACCATAAATATTCAAGTGGCGGCTGAGCTCACCCGTGCAGAAATGAAAGGGAAAATCATTCCAGGATGTTTGACTAATGCATTGTAGCAGCTTGATCTGCTACACAGGGCAATCAATGTGCGGCTTTGCTGCCGTAAGTTTCAGTACTGGATGATCTTTGGTAAGCTACAAAGACATTTCTTTCTAAATTTTCCTTCAGAGTATTTTTTCTTTTTTTTTTTTTAATTTCTGTACAAGTACATAGAACGAAAGGCTGCTTTTAAGAACTTGATTGACAATTGATGACTTTAAAAAAAAGCCTTTTGTATTAAAAGCTTGTGAATTCTCAAAATAATAAAAATAATGGAGAGAAGATAATTATTAGGTGGAGTGCAAAAAAGAAGGCAGAATTAAAAACAAAAGATAGATCCACTTCTGGATAGAAGTGGACTGTGGGTACACCTATTCTGTTTTCAGTTGTTCTTAAATCAACTTTTCTTTTTTCTTGTCTTTTAACTTCCTTTTTTTTTTTTTTCATTTTTAAGAGGAGAATAGGAAAACCAAGTGAAAGAAAAAATTAAGAGATATAGCAAAATAACATGTCTAAGGAGAGAACAATAACACTGACAATCGAACAAGATAATGACTACTGTTGTCAAATGTTCAGCTGAAGAACAGCTTGTCAGATCTCAAGCTCTGTTGGTGTCATTTAAACTATTTATTTCTCCTAGATGGCACAGCTTTGCTTAAAGTGATTATAACAACTTTTCAAAATTTTCTACTAATTAGTCAAAATGGCAGAGGCATAAGAAGGTAGAATTTATGTTGCTTGAGAAAAAGAAGTCTGTTCTTTTTAATAATTTGTCAAAATTTTTTAAAAATTCAGTTTTCTTCTATTCGTTTTTCTGTCAGGTCAAGACATGTAAAGTAAAACTTCACTTCCAATTTTCTGCAAAGATCAAGATCTGAAAGATCAGGTCTATCGAAAATAGACTGTTGAGGTTTTTGTTCTCTTCACTTCAACCCATTTAGAACTTAAAAAAAGAACATTTTAAAAAACCCCTTATTTTTTCCCAAATAAGCTTTGTTTTTAAACACAATGATGAGTCATCTCCAATATATCTTTCATAGTATTATTCAATAACATAAAGAGTTTAAAATAAACAGAAGAAGGGTGCAAAACTGGACTTGTTAAATTAATTTATTGTCTGAATATTCCTTTTTATATTCCGTTAGATGCATCTCTCCTTAATTTACTGTAAATTGTCCCAAAGACATTATCTGAAGGATAGAAAGCTATGGTTATTTTCTTGGTAGGTGCCCCAGTTTTTCCTTAATTGTGAAGTTATGGGAATTTTTGTGTATTTTTCAGATAAGTTACTCTTTAATTTGGATTCTTTTGTAACATACATATGTCAGAGTGCAGTAAACTAGCTTAAGTTGGAACACTTAAGTGTTCAGAGGACACAAGAGGGAAAGTAGAAGGAAGTAAATGCTGGAATAAAATGTGTGCTATTGCTTGTCACCAGCTTGGCAAAAGAAAAACAAAAGAGGAAATGACAACAAACACTTGTCTCTCTCAAGACAAGAAACAGCAGGGAACAAGGTTTCTCAATGCTCTGTTGCTTGTCATCTTCATTTTAGTAGATGAGCAACAGAGAGGCTTAAGACCACTATTTATTCCTTCGTTGGCATAATGGGTTTATAGCCTTTCGCTTCACACTGTCTTTTCAGCATTGAAGAGTACCTGCACACCAGTGAACATGAGCTGAAGGGAGAGGAATGCAGTTAATTAATTTCCTTATACACTATTACAGTGTATTTTACTCTTCTCAAAGGTCAAGGGAAAGAACCCTGACAATCATTTTTATAAGACGCATAAGTTGCGTTACTGCTGTGTCATAGAGCGAAGGAAGAATGAGAGTTTGCTAATTAAAAATTTTTAAAAATGCAGATTGAAAGTTGGATAATTAAGCTGTGTGTCCCACGAGTCCACAGAAACATGTATCAATGAGAAAAACTAAGAACTTCCTAACGCAATAATCTACCTATATATGTGTGACTGCAGAAGACATGGAACTGGTTCCAGCAAAGTTATTATCTTTTCTCCTGCACCAAAGAGGAGTAAGAGTGCACAAAAAGAAATATCTAGCTAGGATTTTTCTTTAGGTGAGAGAAAAAGGTTTAAGCCTGGGCTTATCAGAAAACTGGTTACTTTTTCTTAGGAAACTGCCTGCTCACAAGTGAAGGTGTTGGTAAGAAAGAGTTCATGTTGCAGTTTATCTGTGACTGGAGCTGCATTTTTCAGAGAAAGAGGGAAGCTGATTGTTAGTTCTACTAGGAACTTAGGAAAGGCATATAAGATCATTGCGATTTGAGGCAAGGTCTCAGATGGCGAGCTGTTCATGACAAGCTGACCCTCTTAGGTAAAGGTGCAAGAGCAGACTTGGGACCTTGGCCATGTTTTCTTCAGAGACACAGTGACAGTGCTAGGTTTTTCTGCTGTATGAGGATGAATGAATTCAATACAAGGAAATGAATTCTGCAGGAAGTAAAAGGTAGCTCAGTTGAAAACTTTGCCTGAAAAGAGTATCAATTTATACTTGCTGCTCAGCAGCAAGTAGTAGTTGTTGATAGTATTATACAACAGCAGAAAGTTGGAAACTAAAATCAAGTTTGAGTTTGATTTCATTGTAGTCAGTGATTATAAACATGCAACAAGGTAAGATTTTCACAATTAATAGGGATCAAGGAGGATGATGACATCTTTGTGTGTCATACTGAAGCAAGATTGTAAATAAATCAGTAAACACTACAGTGTATTTTAAACTAATGCTTTATGTGGGGCAGTATTGTGTATATATATAATATATATACATATATATCTATCTATATATAATTATATTATATATATTATATATATACATATATAGATATATCTGTATATATATTATATATATATACATATATATAGAATTTGTACTAATATTTAGAAGTTTAATAAAGCAACTTGCTCAAGAGCCCAAGATCCTTAACTGCTTGCTGAGTATTGCAGAAATGAAAATGAGTTTTTCTCTGTTGTTTCTAAGTCTCAGTGTCGCACTTTCTCCATAATCAAGGGAATAAACCATCTCAAGGAAGCTAAAAGTAGAATTTGTTAGAGAAACACCAAAGGCAGTACGGATCAGAATAAGAAAAAGCATATGAGCATATATTAGCCATGAAGAATAACAAAAAATACAATACTTGTGAGCATTATAATAATTCCAAGTCTATCTGGAATATTATCAGTCATTAACCATACATATACATTCTCCCTTCATTCAGATAGTATGCCTCAGATTATATTAACAACTACTGTTTCTAAGACTTAGAGAATCATTTCACAAACATTACTGGTGTTTATAATGGCCCCAATTAAACAATAATTGGACAAAGCTAACAGCTCTGAATAGTTGTTGGCTTGAGCCATATAAATAATATCCTTCCCATAATTAATCACAGTGAAAGAAAATACAGATACTGTAATAATACATTTTAGTAAATTATGAGCTATTTTTTTTCCTAGGGCTCTAAACAAACTGAATATTTCTAATTTATTTCCCAAATGTCAGCTACTAGACAGGGGATGTGCAACAAGTTTTGATGCTACCTGTCAGCTGAGGTGACGAGGGGGAAATAATAGTGCCTGAGGAATAAAAAAAATAAGGATGTGAGGAAACATAAATCTGAATGGTGCAGAGGTGTTTAAAACTCTGAAACTTCATAGAATCCACATATGATTAAACCTAAGGTGTAATTTAATGGAAGCAGGGAAAGGCATCTAGTTGAAATGAAGGGCAGGTGTTTTTTGTTTTAAGGACTAGGACTATTATGAGTCAAAGATGTTGGTTATATGATTGATGTGTGTAGGGAGAATCTAAATGCTTCAGGAAATTTACAGCTCATCCAGTGAATAAAAATAATTGTCCTTGTCACTTAAGCTTGTTGCCAAATTTAGTGCTTTTGCACTGTGCATCAGTTAGAGCACAGTGAGCTTTTGAGCCCTCCAGGTCTGTCTGGAATATGCTCTTCCTTTAGGTGCTGGCTTTGTGCCATCTCCTATCTCTGGGGTGGAACTCTGTAATTAGCCCACTATTAGCCAGGTCCTGAACTCCAGTGATCAATGAAGCTTACCTTACTAGGGCTGATTTTCTTTCCTCTAATCCTTTCCTCTAGGAGCAGTGACAGCAACAACCAGTGACTAGAGAGCCTACTCCATTTCTGAAAGCAAGTAAGAGAGAGCTGATCTCAACCATATGTTATATGAAGGGCTATCTTAACTTAAGCTTTTCCTTGATTCTGGAAAGGGCCAATGTTCCTTGAAATCCCTGCTCAGAGCCTGTCTTCATGCTAGGTTGCCTCCCTGGACAATCTCCAGCTGTGGACTTTCCTGTGTGGCTTTCTATATATACATCGTCTAGTTAGCTCTTTGCATTTGCAGAACAAGTTTAGACACATATATCTGGAAGTATGGTGCTATGAAGAATTTAGTCCCTCCACTGTTTCACAGGAACTTTTTTTCCTCCTTTTTTTTCTGTTTTGTAATTAATGATGCAGGTGGATTGATAGACTCACGAATGAAAAATCTCAGAATGCAATGTAATTTAAATAAATACATCTCCGTTCACTGTCATAAGAATAATTTATACAGTTTTGGAATGGAAGAGAATGCATACTGCTTAATTGAGAAATCTCTATATTACCATATTATTCTTCTAATTAAAATGTTGCTTTTACAACAAGGTAACTTTAAGCCACATTGTGTTTTCTATACTATTTCTGTTGCACACTAAAGTAACATCTACACCTGTAGGAAATAGCATATTCAATTTTCTCTACATTTGTATTTTAATACAGAGTTGTTTCTGTTTGTCAAATGCATGGGCACTCTTTTCTCAATAAATAGATTCAATGCAATATTTTAACATAATTTATTGTTAAATTAACACTTCAAGACAACTAAACTTTCTGAAACAGTCTCTTCTGTCTCCCCAAACCGGAAACTCCCTTCCCTGCCCCAGCTTGGACTGAAGTACCACCTCTTCTTAAGAAACATGAAAATATTAATTAAAAAAAACGTGAAATGATGCATTTTACCTGAATTCTGTCTCTCTATCCAGTGTATCATGCTATTGTCTTATAATTTAGAGGATGGAGCAACGGCCTTGTAAGGAGAGATGGAAAGACCTGGTAGAATAGCTATTGTAGAATAGAAGACTACGGGCAATATAATCAAGGCTTCCAAAATCATGAATATGGTGGATAAGGCAAATATAGCAAATACAGTGGATACCTAACCTACTCAATACATTCTTCTGCTACGAGAGCAAAGAGAATTGGTAGTAGGTGGACTTGGGACATGTATTAGGAGAAATGACTGAAGGTAGGTTTGCTTTCTACTATCTCTCGTCTTTATTTTCTATCATTTATAGTCAATTTCTCCGACTTGTAAGCAAGACATTCCCTGCTGCACCATTTTTTCTCCTGTAACTTGAAAGTAGATTGGGTTCTTTTTGCTGCTCATAGACATGAAATAATTGGCACAGAGGTTTAAAAAAAAGCACAGTTAAAGAAGGGAAAATGCCTAGGTAGAATAGAATATACTTAGTAAAAAAGCTTTTTTGAGCAACTCTTATGTTATTAACCTTTTATCAGCTTACAGTCAGAGAACTGCAAGGACAGAGGTCTAGGCAACACAATAAATTGTATTTCTTCCTATAAAATACTGTACCTAAGCTCAACACTATTTAGAAGCAAAGGAATTCAGGTACTGGTTACATCTTGTGGACTACCTTATTAACGCTGGATTCAATACATGATTTTTTTTTTAACTAAAAGTGAATTGTCAACATGAAGCAAGCTATCGTTTACATTAGCTGTAAGAAGCAGATGTGCAACATGTGGATAATGTTTGTATAATACAAACTAATGGAGTTGCAGGAGAAATTTAACTAATTGCTTATTAGCACTTATTTTCTTCTTGTTATACAGAGGTAAACAGTTATCTTTGAGTTTACTATCTTAGCTTAGCCTATTCCGTAGGTAGCTATGTAAATTTTAAAATATCAATAAATCTGCACTAGGGCAGCGTTTTTAAAGGAATGTCAATGTTACACTTGTAGAGTATGCTTACTAGTATTTCTTTGATAGTTTTTTTTTGTCTCCTTAGGTTCATATTTTAAAAAGCTTAGTTATATTGTATTTTGGAAAACTACCTTAGATATTAAAGTGTGATTACTGTTGTCCTAATTTGGTTCTATAGCTTCTCAGCTGTGAAGATAAAATTCCCTTAACAGGAAAGTGTTGTCTTTCAGAGACAATTTTTATTTCAGAAAGGAAGCTTGCTCCTGGTTTCATCAGAATTTACACTAATGGGATGCACAGCAGAATAGTCAACAGCAGCTCTGTTAGAGTGAAGTATCTATTTGCTGTTTCAAAGAAATTGTATTTTCCATTGCTCTGAGGTGAAGTTGCAGTATTGGTCCTTCTAAAGTTGTTTAACATACAGTATATATAATAACCAGTTAGGCATGGCATAATGATCTTGGGAATGAGATGTTGAGAAGCTCTCCTGCACGTACGGTTGATGTTACTGAAGGGGAAGTTTTGTTTTTTCTCCTTTGACAGTGTTGCAAAATTAGAGGTTGAAAGTAAATTGTAGAATATAGGAGCGTTAAGAATCAACAGTAGTTACAACCTTAAATTAAGGAAACTGTCATTGACACCAGTTTGCTGCTAGAAAACCCCTGCCTCAGAAAACCCCCTACCCTTTCCATCTCGATCTGGGTATTGAGGATCCTAATCACTAGAGATGAATGAGATTAATAAGATAATTTTTGTTAACTATAGAGCTGTAGACACATAGGTTAAATTTTATATGAAATCTATTTGTTTTTAGAGGGAGTGGGAATCTCAGAGGTATTATAATATCCCGTTTGTTAGAAGTTAGTCTAGCATGTCTGGGGTAATTAAGAAAGGGTGTTAGAACAATGGTAGGTCCCAAACACCCCAACCACCACCTGTGAAAATAGGCCCTGAGCCATCGCTTTGGAGCCAGAAATTTCAAGGACAATGTGACCTTGTGCTCAAGACCATATATGAAGATTTCAAGGAGGAGTTTGACCAGTGAATTCGAGGAGAGGGCGCCCTGAGGACCACCAAGACCACCAAAAGACCCTTGACTTAAAAGACTGAGCATGCGCAAGTGGGTGGAGAAATATTATAATAATTTCTTAGAAAGTTAATATTTATGTATAATATTTCTCAGAAATCTAGTAAATATGTATAACAGGTGTTGTTGAACAGGTGCGCATGCTAGGTGGAGTGATCCCCTGTGCGCCCAGCACTGCAATAAAGAAGTGCCTGCTTCTTAACTTCTCATTGTCATTAAGGAGTTTAATTCCAGATTTCGGTAACAACAGCAGCCCTGACTCTTCACTAAATTGTCCTAACTCACTGAAATGGCGGGATATTATCCACTGCTTTACTGAGTTGGTTCTCCAGCACTTTGGCCAGTTAGACTGTTTCACAAAGAACACGAATTAAGTGGTGGTACCATGCAGCTGAAAAGACAGAAGATGGGCAAATGAGGAAGAAGTGGGGTGTCTTCCCCACTGATGGAAGAAATTTGGAAAGAAAACTAGACTTAAGACAAAATTACATTTTTCTTTTTCAATTTTATTAGGATATATGTCTGGCTAAACCAGGTAAAACTTCTCGGTTTCAAGCCTGCTATGAATTGTCCACTCTGAGCTTTGAATGTCTCTGTGTCTGAATGAAATGAACTGTAATGAAGCCACTGAAACACTGAGACATGATTTCATTAAAAGAAAGCTGCAAGGATATGTTAAACCCAAATTAAAAGTTTAAAAATTGCATGCTGATGGGTGTCTCATTAGTCTCTTCCTCATATTGGACAGCCTTCAGGTAGATGGTTGACTATGGCTTGACCACACTCTGGAGTACAGCAGAGGAGATCCTTGGTGCAGATGATAAAACTGAGACACCAGGAACATTTCTGTATGCAGCTAACAGTAATATATTGAAGGAGAAACAGAGTCAATTCTGAGATGACAATTTCATGGATGTTACCTTGTTACTAACATACCTCCTCATTATTTGTAGGTCTACACAAATAATCTCCTGCTCACCCCCATTTAAAGCAGTCATACTCTTTGTAGCTGAAATGAACATCAGCAGAAAGTCAAGTCAGAAATGAGCCTAAAATACCAGTACAGACCTCTTAAAGCCTGTTTCTAACTCTTCAGAGATTGGGTGGCATTCTTCTTTTAAACTCCTTGACCTGCAACAGTAATATCATGGACTTCTTCAAAACTGCTAGATTCTTTTTAATCTTTTACAACAGGGTAAAATGTATTAATTAAAGTTTGCATAACTTGAATCTTTCACCAAGTCAGAAGAATAAGGCTTTTTCTTCATGTATGATTAGTGAAAATAATTTCCCTTCCCTGACAAGTAAATTTTATTACTTCACCTTTACCTAGATTGTGAGATAATTTGCTTTCAACGTGTGGGGTTTTTGTTTAGTTTAGTTTTGTTTTATTTTTTCCAGTAGGCTAAAGTTTCTTTACTAGGTTAAGGCTGAGAATTTAAAGGCAGCTAGATGGCAAAGCACGTTAAAACTTGGTAGGAACTGTTCATTGAACTATTTGTGGTCCTTTACAATTCAGAGTGCAACACGTCATGAACACAATTCTGTCCATAGAAATGAAGGACCACTTGACCACAGCCAGCTGATCTTCAGGACTGTATAGCTAGTGTTCTCCAGGCTGTGTCAGCATGCATCCATTGGAGGGCAGCATTGACAGGTTTTAGAGACATTTCTGGACTGTGGATTGCGATGGTTGAAGTGCAGGCAGACATTTGTCTTTTTTTTTGTCTTACGGAAGTGTAAGACCTGAGAGAACGCTAGTATAAACAGCTAGAGGTTATGTTTTAAACCACTGCAGCAATATTCATATCTGTAAAATGCTAACAAGAGCCTGTAAAAAGACATTTATGAAAACTTTTGTGTACAAATTATGTAAGGTGCATCTGTAATCTGAGTGGAGGCTTGTGAATGCGTGTCTACAGTGCTTTCCTTTATAGACTTTCCCTAGTTGTTTCGTTTCATGGAACTTAAACCTGAGAGCTCAGTACACGTAGTTATTATGTCTTCAAAACCATTGCCATGACTGTGAAATAAGTTTTTTTTCCTGCTTTTCTTCACATCCGCCTCCCTGACCCCTTGCTGAGAGCTGTTGTGTTAAATATGGAGTTTGATTGTTGTTGACTGAAAGTGAAACCCAATACTTTTCACTTTGGGGAATATTGTCTGAAGAATTTTTCAATTTTCTTCTGAGATACTCTGTGATACAATAGGACGATGATGCCCTTCGTGCAAACACACATCTTCCTGTCAGTTTGGCCAGTAGGTGGCATTCGAGTTTGCTTACAGAGCTCAAAGCTTCAAGAAACTACTTTCAAATCTATTCCCATTGCACCATGTAAGTATGTTAATATAATTTTTACAACTGTACTACTGTTGATCTGAGGTTATTTAGTAAATCTAATAGGGTCACAGGGAATTTGAATTTACGATTTTCAAGTGTAGCTCATTTTTCTGAAGACTAATAATCTCTTTGGAGGCAGGTATTATAACCTACACAAATCAATTTTGTAATTTTAATTTTAACTTTTAACGTCAAAATGAAATTGTATATTCACTTTAATAACCCCTAGTAGTATGCTAGCATTTGCTTTTAAGCTTTAAAAGTTAATAAATTTATAAATGAGATGTCACAGGATCCTTCTGTGTGGTTGAGGTTGGAAATAGCTTTCTAAAGCATTGAAATGGTGATTCAAAATTAACTCTAATATGTGTGCAAAAGAAATGCATTAATATAGGTGCATGGTCCCTATTGGATTATAGGATGATTATTGGTATTCTAGATGCTGTTTTAAGAAGTAAGTAAGTAAGTAAATAAATAAATCTCACTACAGTCTTCTACAGCCTTCTGCTTGGTTTATGTTAACCTCCCCATACACTTGCTTATTTTGAATTTGAAATGGCAGGTGAATCTCTATTCATATCTGCAGGTAGCACCTGTGTAGATTAACAAACGAGGTGGCATACTTGCTAAATAGCTGGAATGAAACATCGTTCTGTCCCTTTCCGTACTCACCCCTTTCTTTTTGGTCAGAAAGAGCTTAAAGTGCTATACTAGAATCGTTTGACCTACTTGTCAAGAACTACAAGTTAAACCACATTAGTGTGTATTAAAGGGAAAACTGACATTAAAACATGTGGATAAAATGACTCTCAAAGAGAGTCAATGCTGGAAAGAAATTTACAACTCTGAATTTTATAAGTATCATTCTTTCGTGTTTTCAATAATAGGGGTATCTTTCTTGAAATATGATTCAGGGTTAGGGTTAACCACTTCTCAGTTACAACACCTCTCTTTCCCTCTACTTCTAGCTGTATCTCCAGTCATACCTTTTTCTAAGTCCAAAGATATGACCCCTTGGTTGTATCTAAACACAAACACATTTGGGTTTATAACCCGTATAATCTCTGTATTGATGAAATTAATTTCCTGTTTGACTGCCTGAGCTGTGCTCAAGCTCCTGTGCAGATTCTTAGAAGTCTTCTCTGGTCAGCCTGGAGCTTTGTTTCATTGAGTTTGGTGTTTGTTTTGATCTTAACTGACTGTTGCCGGTGTTCCAGTGTAGATTAGAACACCCCTGGGTTTTGGTACTAGATACTGTTCTGGGCCATAGCTGGGGATTTATTCTGTCTCGAAGTGAGACATTTGTGACAAAAATGTATTTTTTTCCATGTCAAGCTTTTAAAGTTCTGTTGTTCTGCTGATAACAGAATGCTACATCTTCTTCTACAGATGTTTTTGGACTGATAGATCATTGTAGCTGCCTTCTCAGCTGCTGATTGTTGGCTCACTCCTGCTGCCAGCTCTGCACCCCTGCCCACTCAGGACACTGTAAATCTTTGTCTAACATGAGTTTTATTATAATTGCTTAGTTTTTATTATGTACTCAAAGTTGTCATCATTGTCAATAGTGCTGTCTCCAATGAAATATAGTCACACATAATTATATTTTCCTCCCCATCCATCGTAGCATGTGTTTTGTCCCTAGTTTTCTTTAGGGGTTTATGCAAATCAGGTGTACTGTGTTATGCACAAATGGCTAGGAATGGAATGTTTTTCCTCAATCATGACTGATTTGTGTTTGAGATTTAGTGGAACTGGCCTGTTGTGAAATTGGAACTGTAAAGCAGAATGGAGCCATAGTGATTGTTTTGTATTGCAACGATTCTCTGCTCAACAAAGTCCAATCCTTTGGAACAAAGTATACCTTGAGATGGTACAGTCTACCCCCTAATTTAGACTCCATCTACTTTTTCAAGAAGAACATAACAAAAACCTAAAACCAAACTCCTCTCCAAAACCCCACCAAATCGCTGAGAAGAAGGGAATTTATAATTTTGTATAATTTCTGGATATCTTAAACCCACCAATGAACGTACAGGCGCTACAAGCAGCCTCTCAGGAAGCTGAGATAGCCCCAAGCCCGCGAAAGCGATTGCCCCCTGCTCCCCCTCCCCGTCCTTAGACGCCCGATTCCTCCCGGCCGCCGCCAGGTGTCGCCCGCGGCACGCGTCGCCGCCAAGGAGCACTGCGTCGCCCACGGGGGGCGGGGGGGGCGGGGGGGGCGGGGCGGGGCGGGGGCGTGGGGAGCGTGGAGGGGGCTGGTGGAGGCGCACCCGCGCCGGGGGCCCGGTCTCGACCACGCTGAGGCAGAGTGGTTACGCTGGGGGCTTCTTTCCTTCTTGTTCGTCTGGAAAAGTCAGCGAGGAGAGGAAACTGGAAACTTAAATAAACCGGGCAAAGGCTGCCCGTATTTTTGCTGAAACGAAAGCCCAAGCGTTGCGCCTTTCCCCTGTTTCTCTAGTGCACAGGTGAATGCAAAACATACACCGAGGGAACCTGCATAGTGCTAGGTTTAAAAGTCATTAGCTTGCTGCAACATTTGCTTTTCAGCAGTGCTGGTTTCACTGTGAGAGAAAAAACGTTGTGTAAGGCATGCTTTTACATAATTCAGAAGTGTTTCAGTTCTTAAGCGTAAATCCAGAGCAAGTGTAACCCTTCCTCCCCCCAGATAATCCTTCTGTTTTTATTGGCTTTATGTGCTCTAAAAATTCAGTGAAAGTAGCTATGTATAGTCACTTCAGGGTGACATGTAACACAGATACAAGTGTGACTCCTTTTTTTTTGACAAAAGTGGATCTAGCATCTCCTACATTTTATTATTCTAAGCCTGCCATTTTTTTTTTCCCACTAAATGCTTGATCAAAGTACAAACTGTGCCTAATTAGAATCCTTTAAAAACAGTAGTATGACAAGCTCTATCAACTGTAATGCAGAATTAAAAAAAAAATCCCCTTTTATTAGATGCTGAAAAACTTGAGATTTTGGTAGAATTTCTGGCTTACTCCTGTGTAGTTCCTGCAGCACATCACAGCTCCAGACTCTCAGGGTATGTACACTTCTCTGTCAAAGTGTGAGGTTCTTTACAAAGTGGAACTTCTATGAGATGTGGTGTGGAAGGAAGATGGCATCAAGTGACTATTCCCACATGGATTTTTCCTTCTTTTATGTGTTCCATTGTTCAGAACTGAATGTTGTCTGTAATAGACAGGCACAAGGGGAAAAAAAGTAATGATTTAGATGAAGATTAATAGCTAATGAATATGTGCTTGTTCAGCTAGTTACATTCACTAAATAATGATGTAATGTTATTAGCAATATAGCTGAAGCACTATGCAACTTAAAATAATGTGCAGCTGCTTGTGAAGTATGTTAACCAGAAAAAGCCTTAAGCTCCTTCTAAGAGCAAGTCTCTGTTCTATGTCTCTTCCGAAAATTATTACTTCTCCCTTTATTATCTTAGCTAAAAAATATTTTTTTCCTATCAATAAAGATAAAAGGTTTCAAAAATAAAGATTTCAAAATAGAGGGAAGTAGATACAGATTAGACATTAGGAAAAGTTTTTTCAAAATGAGGGTGGTGGAACACTGGCACAGGTTGCCCAGAGAGGTGGTGGATGCCCCGTCCCTGGAAATGTTCAAGGCCAGGTTGGACGGGGCTCTGAGCAGCCTGATCTGGTTGGAGATGTCCCTGCTCCTTGCAGGGGGGTTGGACTAGATGACCTTTAAAGGTCCCTTCCAATGCTAACCGTTCTATGATTCTATGAAGGCTTTATATGTTGAATACCGAAAAATAACTGAAAATGGTATCCTAATTCTGTTGTACTGCATTGGGTTAGTGCTGAAAGCTTTGAAAAAAATCCAGACCTAAAAATAGTTATTGTTAGGAGACAGTGGAGGGAAATTGCAGGAGTAATGGATTAAAGTTTTAAGACAGATTTGTACTGAATCAGGTATTGTTCAAGATCCATTCAGAAATGATGAGTATCTTGAACATGAATGTTATTAGTAGCTGATAAACAGAAACAAAAGTAGGTAATTGAATGAATCTGTGACCAGCTAAGATGAAGATGTTAAAACATCACCAGAACTTTGGTCACAATATTCAGATGCTTCTGTAATGGAAAGATTTGCCATTGCTTATCTGAGCTGGAGACTTCTGTTTGACCATGATTTGAATAGAACTTCAAATGCATTGATGAGTAGTTAGCATGCAATTTAACAGATTGGAGAAATACTCATGAACACTAAATGATTCCTTATAGATGCATTTATAATCTAGAACAAATCTGTTTAAAGAGTAACACTGAATGGTTGTTATGGTTAAAGAAAGAAAGGGAGAAGAAAAGTGGTTTCTGTCCTTAACAAGAGGAGGCAGAATAAAAGCAACGCAGGTTTGTATGTTACATGCATGTCTTCTTCCTGAAGCTACTTTGTGTGTATGCTTAAAGGTACTTTCTGTGTGTTCAGAGTTATTTTTTACTCTATGATATATTGCACAATGGTTGCTTGCGGAGGTGCTTAGGGAAGGATATTTTCTGTGCGGTCCCTGGGATTTACTAGCTCTTGGTCCAATATCAATTAGATTAAATGATCTTTCCAGAATATTGCAAAGGCTACTTGTTTCATAGTGTTTATGGAGAAGGATGAGGATATGTATTTGGTACAATTTGAAGGCAAGGATCTATTTTTTTTTTTTTGTTGAGTTGCCTTTTGCCTGAACTTAACTTCTGTCTTCACTTGAATACTTAAGGATTCCATTTAAAGATGTCTACCTTAATTAAGTGTGCTGTATATATGTGAAAGTACTGATAACATATTTTTACTGGTGCTCTTGGCTCTAGTTATGCTCTAACTGATGGTCCAGTTATTGTTACAGTCATTTCATTATAGACCTTGATCAATTATTGGGTTTTTGGCTGGCAGATCTCAGGAGTCAAGATTTGTATCACTAGTTTTCTGAAGAGAAGGACAGATGTGATATGTTTCTAGGGACAAATGGTACTCTTTGCCACTGAATTCCAGCTCAGTGCAGTGGGAACTGGTGATAAGTGGTATTCCTCAGGGGCTGGTATTGGGACCGGCCCTGTTTAACATCTTTGTCGGCAACATGGACAGTGGGATTGAGTGCACCCTCAGCAAGTTCACTGATAACACCAAGCTCTCTGGTGCCATCAACAAACTGGAGGGAAGGGATGCCATCCAGAGGGACCTTGACAGGCTGGAGAGGTGGCCCCATGCAAACCTCATAAAGTTCAAGAAGGCCAAGTGCGAGGTCATGCACATGGATTGTGGCAATCCCAGGCACAAATACAAGCTGGGCAGAGAATGGATTGAGAGCAGCCCTGAGGACCTCAGAGTCTTGGTGGATGAGAAGCTCACCATGAGCTGTCAATGTATGCTTGCAGCCCAGAAAGACAACCACATCCTGGGCTGCATCAAAAGAAGCATGGCCAGCAAGTTGAGGGAGGTGATTCTCCCCCTCTACTCTGCCCTGGTGAGACCCCACCTGGAGTACTACATCCAGCTCTGGAGCCCCCAACATAAGAAGGACGTGGACCTGTTGGAGCGAGTCCAGAGGAGGGCCATGGAGATGATCAGAGGGCTTGAGCACCTCTCCCATGAGGCCAAGCTGAGAGAGTTGGGGCTGTTCAGCCTGGAGAAGACGAGGCTCCGGGGAGACCTTAGAGCGGTGTTCCAGGACCTGAAGGGGGCCTACAGGAAAGATGAGGAGAAACTCTTTAGCAGGGCCTGTTGTGATAGGATGAGGGATAATGATTTTAAAATGGAGGGAGGTAGATTCAGATTAGATATAAGGAAAAAATTTTTTTACAATGAGGGTGGTGGAACACTGGGGCAGGTTGCCCAGAGAGCTGGTGGATGCCCTATCCCTGGAAACATTCAAGGCCAGGTTGGATGAGGCTTTGAGCAACCTGATGGAGTCGAAGATGTCCCTGCTCCTTGCAGAGGGGTTGGACTAGATGACCTTTAAAGGTCCCTTCCAACCCAAACTATTCTATAATTCTATGAACATTCTTAGTATTAGCCGAGTTGGCATCATAAGAAGTGCTTTTAGTAAAGAATCTGACAGCACTTGTATGTAGGGTCAGCTGAATTTCTCGTAGTACTGGAAAGCCCCCCAAAATGTCTCTTTCCTTACATCTATAAAGGTGGACTTCTCTAGCCAGAAGTATTTGGCCACTAAGCCACAATGCGGTATGCGACAGTGTCAAGTTCACAAAGACCAAACTGAAAGAAAATATATTCTACCTTATATTCACTGTGTTAAATTATTTGAAATCAGTGACACTGTTGATTCTTTAAATTGGTGTTCCTTTGCCACACTAAAGTATTGGTCTATTTTATTTTTTTTTCACTGCAGAGGAACTTCCAGTAGTTTTTATTATAGGCAAGTGTCTTGTTTTAAAGCGGGCTTGTGTAGAGACCAGGTTCGTTTTTCTATATTTATGCGAGCCAGTGAACCCAAACATAATTTTTTTAACTTGCTTAGGCAGTTTATTTTTCATTGAGGAACTAACTTCCTTTCGAAAATGGAATTATGATTTTGTTGTCATGGCAACAGATTTCAGTACTTGTTTCCCACAACTTATGTTTTCTATGTTTCTACAGTCCTAAGGCTTATCATTGTTTTATCCATTGAGTTTTATGCATTGATATTTCTCAGAGGAGAAAAGCAGCTTTCTGATTTGTGTATATCAAGACTTTAAATCTTTACTTCTGACATATAACTATATAATTAAAAGTAGATAAACATGTTTAGCAAGAAACAACTTTTATATTGTAGCCTGAGTGTTTTAGTTAAAACTATAGAATATATATATGTTAAACCACAAATATATGGTGTGGTTTTCCATGTATTTATACATTTAATACATACATTTATACATACATTTAATATCTATGTATTACGTACTTTAGTTAAAATATGTAATACATATATATTAAAATGTAAATATATGCTGTGGTTTTCCTTTGTGGTCAAAATGAAGCAGAGTTTAACTGTAGAGTTTAGATGAAATAATAAATGTGTTACTTAAATGGAAGATAATGTGGAGAATGGGAGGGGATCATGCTGTATACAAATACTTGAAATATGAGTGGCATGTTTCCAACTCATAACATTCAAGAATTTAAACCAGTTTTTTAATTTTCAGAAATCAATGAAATTTGAAATTCTATCCTGAATAGGAGGCAAAGGGTAACCAAATCAACTGATGAGATACAAGGGGATACTTTTATGCAAAAGGAGTGAAGAATAAAAAGATAAGCATGAGAAAGCAAATATCTTGATCTGTGAAGTAGTAGCTACTAAAAAAGATTCCTTAGCCTAGAAGAAACCTAGACTAGGAAGAATCCATGCACTGCTCCCACAGTTATTGTCAGAGCAAGCTCTGCAGTGAAGCCCCAATGTGATGGTGTAGAGCTGTAAGACTCTGCGAATGTCTTATACAGTGAGTCTGCACCACATTTACAAAACACTACATGGTTCAGATTGCTCAGAGTTTCTCTAATCAGTGAGTTGTTACCTAAACAACTAAATAAAAAAAAAGATGGAGTAAAGGGCAATAGGCCTCTGCTACAGGCCTCATTAATGGCAGACGGACCTAATACGGGTTATGGAGAGATGCCTTGCAAACACACCTCCTGGCTGTGATTAAATTGGCAAGAGCTGTAAATTTAGTCAGGTATTAAATTTTCTAGCCAGGTAGTTTGTTTCTGATTAATATTGTATTTGATTTTCTGTTATCTGAAATTAGTGCTGCCTGTAGAAACACTAGTGTTGTTCTGATATTTAAGAAAATATATTACTTATGTAATATCCAGCACATAAAAGCACACATCATAGACTGTCTCTTATAGGATTATTTTGTTTCAGAGAGAATTTTCTCCTTTTTCTAGCTCTCAACCCTTCCAAAACACCATCTGTTATCAGAGTTTTACAGATAAAAAAGTAATGTTTCCAAATTCTACATGCTGAATACTTCCCCACTATGCAGAGATTTTTCTCAATTACCCGTGCATTACATGAATAAAAAAAACCTCACACTTTTAATTACAGTGCTGTAATGACTTAAAATAACTTTAGTTTTCATCTGCTTGTTTTTGACTTTATTTTGTTTTGCATCCAACCACACTTTAACTTTAAAACCCTATCTATGGTATTGGGCTTTCCATGTCTGATCAGATTGTTGTTGTTGTTGTTGTAGCATACAGAATTTGAATAAATTAGTGGAGTGTCAGGATGCTGGGAAAAGATGCCATATAAATGCTGAAATGATAATTAAAAGCTTTTTTTTTTTCCCCAACATTTTCAATTTAAGAGATTCTACAATGCTTTTATGTTTGATCACTTTTCCCTATCTTTAGATCTTCTGACAAAATTTTCTCCATGCCACTCAGCATTTATGGAAACTACTGTCTCTCTATCTTCTGGTAATTTTTTCTAATCATACCACAGGTGTTTCAGTCATCTACAATTTTGGGCTATTTTGTTATTTCAGAGAAGCAGCACACGAAATGCAACTTTCTTTGATATGCTAATTGAATGGTGCTCCCCCTTCAGATGGGCATAGCAGTGTTCTTAATTACTATTCTTCCCCCTTTCCAACTGCCAGGAGAAGAATAAAATAGTGATCCAACCTATCGACAAGGATTTTTATGCTCTCTAAGGTTTAATTTGGAGGAATAAATTAATTCCTTCCACCGTATTAGTAAGGGGATGTCTACATCAAACTTACACTAACTGTATGTGCAAATTCTGAGTCAGAATAATCTGCTTTAAGGGCATTCTGTCACTGACAGGGCCAGTCGTTTCCTACTTTGCATCAGCTTTAGTGAGTATGTGGACATCCTGTATCTGGAGAGTTCAGTCAGCTGGCTGAGAATGAACTGAACAAAAAAAAAGGAAAAGGTTTGTTTTCCTGCAGATCAGTACACTGATCTGACTTGCTGCATGGCTATGTAGTCTACAGGCTACCTCTATTACATATGAACTGTTGTCATGGTATTGTCACTTAAAGGAGCTGTAGCAGAGGAAAGACAGATTTTCTTTTAGATACCCCTGGAACTAGAATGTAGCTTTGAGCTAATGAATCAGAGGAATTATATTTATTTATTAATGAGTATGAAGCCATTTAAAGTCAACAAAGTGCTTAATGAGAATGAGAATGTTAGCAAAAAGTTTATTAAATATATGTGAGAAAAGTCTAAAGAGATCCTTGTGTCATTTTTCTTTTTCCTCTAGAAAGGTTTAATGCAATATGAGATGTATGAAGCTACAGCAAAACTATTCAGAAATATTATTTAATGAGCAACATAATTCACTGCAAACTCTCTGTTTCCATGCCTACTTCATATACTACAGTGAGGTCTTGGTTAATTTCCCTGTAGAACATGGACTTTACTTGGCTAGTACTTGTGGCTTTACAGTTTGGACCCTTAAAATTATTTTGAAGTGCTGCTTTTTAAGTGTCTAGGTGAAAGAAGTTAGATACCAGTTGTTAACAAGGCTAACTTTCACTGTTGAATTGGGACAAGGGAGGGAAAGACATGCACACAGGCCAAGTTTAATTATTGCTCCACAAAAGACCTGAAGTAAAAATGATTACCTAAACTCTTGTGTTGTTTTTGATCTTAAAGGTCATACAGGCTAGCTTCCTGTTCCTTGAATTTTAACATTTTGGGCCTAAAATGTAGACATCATTATAAGAGTACAAAATTCTTTGGAGGTCACTATGTTCATCCCAGAAGGAGAAGCTGCCATTTTTAACTTCCGTCTGTATCACTTTCACTGACATTCACTTCAGACATCTAGTTTTCCTTAAGATTCTTTCAGAACTTGTAGAATCAGAGAAAAATTGTCTTGCAAGGATTCTCTGTGTTAAGGGTTGCTGAATCCAACAGCATGCTGCTGTTCCATGCCCCTAGGCCCAACAAGGAGCAACGCTGAGCATGTATTCCCATGCACCAACAAATACATACATACAGTCCACATACACACAGGACGCCACACAGATCTTAGACAGAAAAGACTTGCAAATGCAAAAAAGCACCAATGGCCTCATTCTGTTCTCTTCTGTGGGAGATAAGCAACTGTTAATGGGAAATATGTGTATGCACAAGTCTGGATTCCTCAAAAACTGACTCAGGTGCTCAGTCTGACAGGTAGCATACCCTGGATCTCAGGTCGCTGCAGCTGCTGGGACGTGGGCACATGGGCCACCAGGCTGCAGGCCCACTCCAGCTGCTGGTGCAGACTCCCCTTAAACACAGCCAGACACACACAGATACACACATTATGCTCTTCCCCTGTGTCATAACGTGTCCCAAACTGGTAGGCAAGTTTGTAAGGTCTGTAAGGTCTGTTGCCCAGTGCTCCCTCGGGCATGTGCAGATGAGCCTTTTCTCATGTAACATGACGCTTTGGAGTCTTGTAGTCCCAATCTGCTCAAAGCAGATCTAACATAAGTTTGATCATGCTGCTCATGGCCTTGCTCAACTAAGTGTTGAAAATGCCCAGGGCTGGAGTCCACAACCTCTCTGAGCACCCGTTCCAATGTCTAACCCTCTTAATGGGGAAGAATTTCTTTACTGATGGCAAATCATCATTTTCCAACAATGCCCTTTCACATTCTAGGGATGGTCACTTTAAAGAAGGAACAAAATCTTACAAATGAGAAAATATGAGAAAGGAAACAAAGAAAGAACGATCAGTACTGATCTTTGATGAGCGTGTCTTTACTGCTACACCAAAAATCCTTAGACATTTATTTCTAACAACTGGCAGTAGTACATTATTTTGTTGCCTTGATAGAGATGCAACTTCCTTTGTGCCTATAATCAATCATGACAGTTTTTATATGGTTCAACAGAGCTTTGGTATTTAGAGGGATTGCAGTTGACTGACAACACTGAATTGCATACAGTGAACTTTCTCCCTTGGTTTCCAGTGGAACATTTTCCAGTTGGCTTCTTGAAACTTTCGCAAATTATCACAATTGAAAACATGATGTAGATACTGGCACGAGGACTGGCATGCTCTGTGTGTAGCAGGATGCCTTTTGCTGTACTTAATATGATTCTTCTTAAGACATTTCATGGCAAAACAAAAATGAAAGGTTAAATATAAAGTGGCTAACATTTCTTGGGTTTCTAACACCTGAATTTGATGACTGAAAGCTCTGCATTGCCAAAGGGCACAGACTAAAGTGCAGAGGCCTTCTTATAGCATAGCAGCAGAGTTTATAACTTCAACTTAATGTCATTGTTGCCAGTCAAATCAAACTATTATAGCATATAAAAACAGGTGGAGCTCCAAAAGACTATTTTCTAGTTCTGGTGGCATTGACAATGAAATACTGTCACATTTCCATTTTAATGGAAATGCTTCCTTTATTAATACTTTACTCACTCTTTTTTTTTTTTTTTTTGCTTGGACTATCTTAAGTTGAATGATCTTCTCAAACAGGGAAGAGTTACAGCCTGCTTCCTCCTCTTCTTATTTGTTTCTCTTTGGAATTCCTCTATACTGTATTTTTATCAATATACTTAGTGGCCAGGAATCCTTTTTCCTGGGTTGAACCTCTTTAGTTAAATAGCAAAATGAAGTGTGTTTCCTATTGCAGAGATCTTAGTCTTGGCTCATTTCTTGACTCTTTTAGAGGTAGAGGAGGGTTGGAGGTAAAGGAATACTGATTTTTCTAACAGGGAATTGAAGGACAGGGACATTAAATGGTTTATTTAAAATAGCTGAGAGAAAGAATGAAACTCTCTCTTTCCAATCTCCATTTTGGTACTGCAGCCGCTGACCCATCCTTTCTCTTGTTATATGCTCTCATATCAGCAAAGTCTAATTAGTAATTTTCTCATGCAATTTAGTTCTCCAAATGTTAGTAAGTAGAAGAGTGTAAGGTAGATTACACCTTAAGTTTAGGCTATGAATCATTTGAAAGACAGAATCTTTTCATTTGAAAACTTTCTCTATGATGGAGTTGGAGAGTCTAATCACCACCTTAACATAATTGTTAATTGAGTGGCAGATCCAATTAATTAGACTAAAATGGACAGTTTGTAATGTAAACAGTACTGGTTAATTTCTATGTTGTTCTTCTCTTGATTGAGGCCTGGAAAGAAACATTGAAAAATATCACAACAGAAGATATTTTAAAAATATATTTGATAGAATTGAAAGCAAATATCAACATGACACTTGAAAAAGGTCTTTTAAGGATTTTATCTTATTTTTTTTTCACATCAGAGAAATGCAGTATCTTAGTACAGCTTTGAATAGCCATCCAAACTGATTTTTAAAAAATCTTTAGATGGTTGCCTATGGCTGCTACATGACTCAGTCAAGAATATACCAGTTTTCAAAAGCATCATATGTACCTTTTGCAAAAACGTTCAGGCAGCATTTAATTTATATCATCTACTGTTGAACTGAATAGTATAGAAAAGGCTAAAAACACTTCACAGGTGACAAGCTTGCTGTTCTGGTGCAGCACAGAATATAGGTCACAGTCTTTTAAAGGTTAGAGTTTTATTTTTGGAAAGACTGTCCTAGAAATTAAAGGCCTTTGCCATTTAAACTTGTAAAGCTTACCTAATAATGAGTTCTAATGCTAGTGAAGTTTGAATTTACTCTGTGATACATTCAATTCTCCAAAAATTTCAGAGTTCTACATGGTTAGATTTACCCAATATAATTTTAGTTGTTTGAAAAGATACCTTCCTTCAATGTCAGTTTGTTCAGAAAAGGAATCTGATTTCCATAATCAAAGAGGCAGTGCTTGGCATTGCATCCATCTCATCTTGTTTCAGGAATTTAAAGTTACGTAGTGTGAATGCCTACACAGAGAGAGATTTCACAATAGAGAGAAGCTCTGAAGTATTTGTTCCTTTCATTGTATAGACCATAGAGTTCTTATGTGGCATTGGGAGCAAGATACTTGCACGCCATCTCTCAAAACAGACAGTAAATATATTTCTCATTTGCTGGGACATCCATGATTTCTCTTGGGTAAATATTGAGTATTCAGCTGCTACTGAGGTCAATAAGAGATACACTCTGATTAGGAAGCCACAAAGTGACTTGCAGTGTTCAGTACTCTGACACAGAAACTCCCAAGCATCCTAAATCTGTGACTCTGTGTTAAACTCTTTGAACTTCTTTTTTCTTTGCCTCAGTTTATTATCATAGTAAAACCCACTTTAACTCCAAGAGAGGTATTGAACTTCATTTGGATTGCATTTGGATGTAGGAGCAACAATTCCATGGCTTTCCTTGAGGGTCTGTCTTTCTTTTGAGCTTCTGTAAGAGCCTGGGCTGAAGCATAGCTGGTAAAATAGCTCATAAAAGACAGATATATAAATGGAAACTGTTATGAGAAGTATCAGGCTGGAAATTAGAACCAATGAGAGTTGAAGCTGCCTCAGCTCTGTGCCCACTGGTCCAACCACTAGAAAGACTGAAAATCTATTGCCAGTATGCACCCACATACACAAAGCACACGTACACAGCTGTATTGGGTTTGCTTAGCAAGGTTTTGGTAGCAGGGAGGCTACTGAGAAGCTCACCATGAGCTGTCAATGTATGCTTGCAGCCCAGAAAGACAACCACATCCTGGGCTGCATCAAAAGAAGGGTGGCCAGCAGGTTGAGGCAAGTGATTCTCCCCCTCTACTCTGCTCTCATGAGACTCCACCTGGAGTACTACATCCAGCTCTGGAGCCCCCAACATAAGAAGGACGTGGACCTGTTGGAGCGAGTCCAGAGGAGGGCCATGGAGATGATCAGAGGGCTTGAGCACCTCTCCCATGAGGCCAAGCTGAGAGAGTTGGGGCTGTTCAGCCTGGAGAAGACGAGGCTCCGGGGAGACCTTAGAGCGGTGTTCCAGGACCTGAAGGGGGCCTACAGGAAAGATGAGGAGAAACTCTTTAGCAGGGCCTGTTGTGATAGGATGAGGGATAATGATTTTAAAATGGAGGGAGGTAGATTCAGATTAGATATAAGGAAAAAATTTTTTTACAATGAGGGTGGTGGAACACTGGGGCAGGTTGCCCAGAGAGCTGGTGGATGCCCTATCCCTGGAAACATTCAAGGCCAGGTTGGATGAGGCTTTGAGCAACCTGATGGAGTCGAAGATGTCCCTGCTCCTTGCAGAGGGGTTGGACTAGATGACCTTTAAAGGTCCCTTCCAACCCAAACTATTCTATAATTCTATGAACATTCTTAGTATTAGCCGAGTTGGCATCATAAGAAGTGCTTTTAGTAAAGAATCTGACAGCACTTGTATGTAGGGTCAGCTGAATTTCTCGTAGTACTGGAAAGCCCCCCAAAATGTCTCTTTCCTTACATCTATAAAGGTGGACTTCTCTAGCCAGAAGTATTTGGCCACTAAGCCACAATGCGGTATGCGACAGTGTCAAGTTCACAAAGACCAAACTGAAAGAAAATATATTCTACCTTATATTCACTGTGTTAAATTATTTGAAATCAGTGACACTGTTGATTCTTTAAATTGGTGTTCCTTTGCCACACTAAAGTATTGGTCTATTTTATTTTTTTTTCACTGCAGAGGAACTTCCAGTAGTTTTTATTATAGGCAAGTGTCTTGTTTTAAAGCGGGCTTGTGTAGAGACCAGGTTCGTTTTTCTATATTTATGCGAGCCAGTGAACCCAAACATAATTTTTTTAACTTGCTTAGGCAGTTTATTTTTCATTGAGGAACTAACTTCCTTTCGAAAATGGAATTATGATTTTGTTGTCATGGCAACAGATTTCAGTACTTGTTTCCCACAACTTATGTTTTCTATGTTTCTACAGTCCTAAGGCTTATCATTGTTTTATCCATTGAGTTTTATGCATTGATATTTCTCAGAGGAGAAAAGCAGCTTTCTGATTTGTGTATATCAAGACTTTAAATCTTTACTTCTGACATATAACTATATAATTAAAAGTAGATAAACATGTTTAGCAAGAAACAACTTTTATATTGTAGCCTGAGTGTTTTAGTTAAAACTATAGAATATATATATGTTAAACCACAAATATATGGTGTGGTTTTCCATGTATTTATACATTTAATACATACATTTATACATACATTTAATATCTATGTATTACGTACTTTAGTTAAAATATGTAATACATATATATTAAAATGTAAATATATGCTGTGGTTTTCCTTTGTGGTCAAAATGAAGCAGAGTTTAACTGTAGAGTTTAGATGAAATAATAAATGTGTTACTTAAATGGAAGATAATGTGGAGAATGGGAGGGGATCATGCTGTATACAAATACTTGAAATATGAGTGGCATGTTTCCAACTCATAACATTCAAGAATTTAAACCAGTTTTTTAATTTTCAGAAATCAATGAAATTTGAAATTCTATCCTGAATAGGAGGCAAAGGGTAACCAAATCAACTGATGAGATACAAGGGGATACTTTTATGCAAAAGGAGTGAAGAATAAAAAGATAAGCATGAGAAAGCAAATATCTTGATCTGTGAAGTAGTAGCTACTAAAAAAGATTCCTTAGCCTAGAAGAAACCTAGACTAGGAAGAATCCATGCACTGCTCCCACAGTTATTGTCAGAGCAAGCTCTGCAGTGAAGCCCCAATGTGATGGTGTAGAGCTGTAAGACTCTGCGAATGTCTTATACAGTGAGTCTGCACCACATTTACAAAACACTACATGGTTCAGATTGCTCAGAGTTTCTCTAATCAGTGAGTTGTTACCTAAACAACTAAATAAAAAAAAAGATGGAGTAAAGGGCAATAGGCCTCTGCTACAGGCCTCATTAATGGCAGACGGACCTAATACGGGTTATGGAGAGATGCCTTGCAAACACACCTCCTGGCTGTGATTAAATTGGCAAGAGCTGTAAATTTAGTCAGGTATTAAATTTTCTAGCCAGGTAGTTTGTTTCTGATTAATATTGTATTTGATTTTCTGTTATCTGAAATTAGTGCTGCCTGTAGAAACACTAGTGTTGTTCTGATATTTAAGAAAATATATTACTTATGTAATATCCAGCACATAAAAGCACACATCATAGACTGTCTCTTATAGGATTATTTTGTTTCAGAGAGAATTTTCTCCTTTTTCTAGCTCTCAACCCTTCCAAAACACCATCTGTTATCAGAGTTTTACAGATAAAAAAGTAATGTTTCCAAATTCTACATGCTGAATACTTCCCCACTATGCAGAGATTTTTCTCAATTACCCGTGCATTACATGAATAAAAAAAACCTCACACTTTTAATTACAGTGCTGTAATGACTTAAAATAACTTTAGTTTTCATCTGCTTGTTTTTGACTTTATTTTGTTTTGCATCCAACCACACTTTAACTTTAAAACCCTATCTATGGTATTGGGCTTTCCATGTCTGATCAGATTGTTGTTGTTGTTGTTGTAGCATACAGAATTTGAATAAATTAGTGGAGTGTCAGGATGCTGGGAAAAGATGCCATATAAATGCTGAAATGATAATTAAAAGCTTTTTTTTTTTCCCCAACATTTTCAATTTAAGAGATTCTACAATGCTTTTATGTTTGATCACTTTTCCCTATCTTTAGATCTTCTGACAAAATTTTCTCCATGCCACTCAGCATTTATGGAAACTACTGTCTCTCTATCTTCTGGTAATTTTTTCTAATCATACCACAGGTGTTTCAGTCATCTACAATTTTGGGCTA
>JAAGAY010001416.1:0-51587 GCA_011801015.1 Ardeotis arabs
GAGCAAAGCTGATCTAATTTGTGTGCACAGCACCACAGACTGTGGACATTTAATGAACAGTGCACTTGACAGCTTTAATAAAACATAGCATTTGCCAGCAGAGATAATTAGAATTGAAGCAGCAAAATTCTAGTGTTTGGCAACACAGATGAAACAACTTCATTAAAATGTACAGCTTCAGCGAATGAAAGGCAGGAAAGCACTGGACCCTGAAGAATCAGCCTTCTCAAAACTAATTGCTTCAGTGCTTAAAAAGGACAGCTATGAAATACCAAGGGCATAACAAGGAAATACTAGTATAAAAAAAGGAACCACAGAAGATAAATCAGGCTTTTCAAATAGGACTGCACTGTATTTAGGCCATTAAACTTTTCATTCTAATTTTGAAGGGTTGACCGTTAACAAAAGAAATCAGTTGAAGTATTTTTTTAAAGTCAGTTAGGTAAGAGGGTGTGAATTAGCAAACGGGAAGTATGAATCTTGGCAAGATACTATGGCTAAAGCTGCCATTTCTCTTCGTTTAAGTGGATTAGAACTTAGAACAGTATAGGCAAACTAGAGTATTTTAATTACATTTTAGATAACAAAAGAGATAGCGATTGTGATAAGTTACCAATTTGGGAGACTTCACATACATGCCTAAGAATACCTAGATCTAAGAATACAGAAGAAAATGCACTAAATGCTATGTTTACAGATACACTGTAATTAAATCTAAGGACCACTATATGCCACAGTACTACTGCTCATTCAGTACAGTTAGAGTCATTAAATTTTAACTATAAAGGGGATCTCCTCCTCAAGCTTACCTATGACCTATGAATGTAAGTTAGGTAAATAAGGGGATATAACAAGATGGACGCTTGATTTTTCATACACTAAATCAATTTAAAGAAGAAAATTATAAAAATGAAGAATATCAAAATTACATTTATTAAAAGATGCCATTTTTACCTGATGATTCTTAGGCACAGTATAGTTGACATAAAATAAACTGAAGCATTGATGCTAACTTGGACCTCTACCAAGACTATAGTTTAATACTGCATTCCACCTAGCTTTTTTTGATATACTGTATTACTTTGTATATAAGAAATAGAGGATCAGAAACTTTTCTGGACATAACAGTAGAATCCTTCTATATGAAACAGTATTATTAGCATGCAGCCTGCAAGGGACATTCACAACAGCATATTCACTGCTCTTCAATCACAAGAGGAAGCCCACTGAAAAACAAATTCAATCCCACTACGAACACACTTGGCTAATTTGATAGTTAACATTTTATGGCTTTTGATGCATAAGACCAGTTATGCATAAACTGAAAGCTTATAAACATGGAATCTAACATGAAGGTAACAGTAGTCTCCTTATTGATGATCTAAGTCTGAAATAAGCACAGTCATGTCTCCTGCTATTCTGCTTTTCAAAAATCAGCCATTTTCAAAAGCACAGTTCTAACAGAGCTAATATGTCCAAGTATTTTCCACTTAGTATGGTCATAAAGTAAGGAGCAACTACTAATCTGGTAACCAATTTCTGAGATAATCATGCTTCTCAGATATATCACAACAGTGATACATTCAGTCCACGCATGAAGATCAGAAGTCTTGCAACTTTCACAAAAATTCCTGTTGGAATACTGAAGGAAAAAAAAATAATTGTATTCTTAGTCATGAAGTGCTCCAAGTCAATCAAGGACAGGGAAACAGTAGTAATTTGGAAGGACTGATGAAGGAGAAAGGATACCATTAATAAAAATCTAGGATGTGAAGTGCAAACAAACAGAAAGTAGTAGTGTAAGTCTTAGATTTTTTTTCTCCTACCCACTGCAGCAAGTGATGCAAAATTTCACAAGATACTTTTTGAGAAGTACATGCATTTGTGAGAAGTATATCAATTTAAAAGTGTGTTGTCTTGCCATATCTAAGTTCAGATTTTCAGAGAGCTACCAATCATTCTTTTTATTCTGGAAGGTATTTGTTACATCCTTTTCATTTCCCCAAATTCCTTATCATCTTGGAGGCAAGCATGCAATTTTACCTGTGTTAATGGTCAGAATCTCAGGAGGCGTAAGGAGGAAAGGTGACATTTAGAACAAAGAGAGCTCCAAAGAACATTGTCTCTGTAGAATGAAAAGATGAAATTTCTTACTTTTAGAAAATCAGTTTCTATCAAGATCATACAAGTACTTCTTTATACAATAAATACTAAGAACTGAAAATATAAATAAGGCCAGTGTCCTTTCTCTTCTCATTTTATTCCCAAATCCTGTGAGAATACAACTTCAAAGAATGGACACGTGAACAAGAACATTTTTTTTAACACGATCCACTAATAGGGTAACTACTTTTCCTCCTTTAAGAGGATTGCTTCATGTTTCAAACTTGTGAAAGTTGAATAAATCACGCTAATCCAAGAACAAAAAATCAAGTAGCAAGTGAAGGATTACAAAACTGTCCTATGTCAGTAAGTATGAGATTTCTAAATGACATAAACAGAAGAATATTTAAATCTATTCAGAATTAGAGGTAGACAATCTCCAAGATTGTTAAGAGGGAAATTGTACGAAGGCTTGTCATCACTATTAATTTATACATGATGAAAAGAGAAAGACGCCAGGATAACAATACACTTTTAAAATCAATATATAATTTTAATAGTTAAAACTACCAAAGTCCCAGATCTTGAATAAAAATCCCCTTTTGTCCTTGCTTTTGCTTTGTACTTATGTGACAAAAAAAAAAATCCCATCTATTAGCATGAAAGTTTCTGTTATTCAATTTTCAGTGAATCAAACAATCATCTTGGGCGAAAAAAAAAAACCAAAAACAAATCAACAACAAGAAACTAATGGTCTGATTTGGTGAAATTCATGTGCCATTTTTTAATCTAATTTTTTGGCAAAGACAGGATAAATTTTGTTGCAGCACAACACAGAAAACTAACCAGTCACACAATCTTACAATCTCTGTTACAGATGAAGTGCAAAGAAACTCAGCAGCAAATCTCTAAATGTTATCCTACAGAATTGCACCTAAATTTCTGGCATCAACAAAACCTCAAAGCTTCTCCTTTTGCTCCTGACACCCTCAGGGAAAGAACCCATTCTCAAGGAGAATTTTCTTTACTGTGAACAGGGAGAGCCTGAGACAACTCCTCTCTCAAGTAGAGTAAGGCTTCTTCACAGGGAGGACACTCTGAAGCAATTTCATATAAGAACATAATTTTCCTCATTACCTAGAAAGAAGTATCTAAGCAATTAGCTTTCTGAGTATTAAAAGTTATTCAGAGAATTATATAATGGTTTGAGTTGGAAGGGACCATAAAGATCACCTAGTTCCAACTCCCCTGCCACGGGCAGGGACACCTTTCACTAGATCAGGTTGCTCAAAGCCTGTGAATAACACTCAGAAACTCCCTTAAAAGAAAAATTTGCTCAAAACTGAAGATAGAGTATGGAAAAGAAGCTATGTACATATCTTTCTCTGGAGATTTAAACTTCCTCCTGTCAAGGAAGATCCTGGCACCCTGGAAGCATTCATGCTCTAAAAGTAATTGATACCACCACAACAGTAACTTCATATTTAGTATCATAAATCTGTAGATGCCTTGAAGAGTCTCAAGTATCAGTGAAGCATTTGAGCTGCAAAGTCACTTGGGAGCTGCAATCAACCATTACACCAATAAATTTCCATACCAGAATATTAACTTCTCAGATTTGTGTTTTCAGCATTAATTAAAAGCTAATTCTTAAACAACTTCAGAATGACAGATACCAATCAACTCCAAGTATTTTTTTCCCACATGAATTTTTCTTTGATGTAAAAGACACTTTGCCATGACAAGTAAAGAAATTTAGATGAGTTTGGGGAATTTGCTGGTGACATTTTTAATTTAGAGAACATAGATTCATTACACTTAGCCAAAGTATCTTATTAAAATTTTTGACTGGAAAAGGTTTTAAGGGTTCAGAATGGAATTTCTGCTTAAAATCATAAAAAGCTAAATTTGCTGGAAAGGATACTAAGTCAGGGCACTCACCTAAGACACTGAAAACTTAGTTTCAAGTCTCTGCTGGAACTGGGTTGTGTGAGGATTTTAACACTGGCCTCCTATACTCTGCATTCCTGAATTCATCATCAGCTGTTAAGGAATGGGTTTCTGTTTCTTCTCCCTTCTCTATAGCTAACTAGTTCCTAAATTAGTAGTTAAAAGCAGAAGTTGCAACTGACTCAGTGATTATACTACCCACTGGATTATACTGGATCTGCAAGATCGAAATTGAAATATCTTTCCTAATATTTTGCCTAACAGCTGAAAAAACAACTGAGGAAAGACTAGACTCCCCTGAGGAAGTAGAAGGGATGGGGAAAAATATCCACGGTCCCTCTTAATCTCAAATTGAATCTTTTCTTCTTCATACTCACAGACTTAAATGCAGTGGTGCTGGAAAAAAGGGTGTTGAATGAGAAGCCATGGGCTGACAAAGAAGCACAGAGAAATTGAACCTGTCTGAAGGAGAAAAGAATGCTTTTCCCTACCATAATTTAGATGGGCTGAGAGGAGCAATAGTCATGCTCTGGAAAGTGAGAGGAAAAAACGAATTTACATATTTATTTCTTATTTTTTACCCTTTGCTTTATGTCTTGTACCCCCAAAATACTGTTTAGTTCAAAATACATTTTTTTTTTTCACACATTCACCTTTATGCAATCTGTAAATGCCAACAGAGAATGTTGGTAATTAGTTTATTCAAATTACATTAAACTTTAAAACACTGAAGGGTTGTTACATCAAAAGGAAGCATCTGCTGAATTTTCTGTTGCTAGATTTATGGCATTGTCGCATTACATTTGGCATCTTCTAAATAATTTTATGATGCTTTAATTTCTATTATTAAGTTTTTTAGAGATTATTTTAGGGATTAATTACTAGTCTGAAAGACATTGGGAAATTCTCACCTTTTTTCTATTTTAATGCAGCCCGTTAATCACTATTTGGACATCTACTCTTAGAGGTTTTGCATTTTCCCAAAGAGACACCCATTTAGAAAAAATGATCTGACATGCGATCAGACCGTATCAATTACCAATGCTTCACTCAGCTCAAAGAACACATACGACTTTGTATGGATGTCCTAGCAAATTCATCTCCTAGCCCTTCCCCACTCAGGTTATTCCTATAGCAGCAAGCTACATCTTCTGTTAGTTTATACCAAGGCACCAAGCCACAAGGCAGCTAACGGGGAGCGCTAACAATATTCCTCAATGAACAGACTGGTGGAAGTGCTGAAGCTTAATGCAGCCAGCTTTATTACCCCATAAGAGAGAGTGCATCTCTTTCATGTTCCTGTCCTGGGCTTAGACAGACAAGCAATTATGTTCTATGCAAACTATGTTCCTACTATGTCACTAGGCAGATAAGGCAAGAAAAATTACGAACTGATTGCTATAAGTGGAAACTATATCTAGCAAAATATTGTGTTTAAGTGTAAATAAAAACTTGTTAAATAACTCTACTTACCGTCACAGTGCTTTTTTGTTATTATATTCAAGAAATACTAACTCTCAACACTGAAGTTGTTTGCTTAAGAGTGAAATTCATATATATTCTAAAGAAATACTACAAGGAGAATTTGTTTGGCATGATTTTTCTTTGCTTAATATTCATAGTCAGGATAAAACAATCCATGATCTTCTGCCTGGCCCAACACTTAAATTACAACTCCCTTTCAAGCCTCCTCCCTTCTTCTGACATTGCAGAAGGTTACAGAAAACTGAGCACTGCAAAAAAAAAAAGTATAAAGGATGGTAGACCCATATACATGTTTGGTTTGTTATTTGGGATTTTTTTCAATTAGTTAATTAAGGACCATGAACATTATCAAACCTTTACCATACTCAAATTATTAAATACTTACAAATCCAGGTTGTAAAAAATTTTTAGGTATATTATAATATCTCTGAGAAATATAGGAATAGGGTTTACGGGGTAAACTATCTCTGTAAAGTTTCTTCTTCTATAAATGAGTGGTATATCATCTCTGCTCTCAACTCTAGCTCAAATTAATGTTCCCTGATAAACAGTATGTATATTACACAAACACTTTCATACCCCATGTATCACAGTGTAACCTTGGCACTTGTTCAAGAACTCAAGGATGAATGCTTTTTCTTCTTATGTCAAGCTGTGTATATGAAAACCAAGAATAAAATGAGCTGGGGTAAAAGTGAAAAATCAACAGTTTGAACAGAATTGAACTATGACACCAGGGCAAAGAGTCACAATTTGAAGGTAAGATTAGAATTCAGACTTGTCCTAACTGTGTATATGCCACAGTAAAACTTTGGATTAAAACTCTCCTGAGCGTAAGTGGATTTGACACACATATTTAAACTGAATAAAACTTCAAGTATGTTACCTCTCTTAATGTCTGCTTACAAAAATAAGTATTCGTGAAATCTAAGCCTAAAAAAATGTAGTGTTCATAGTCATCAAAAAGCTCATTGTTCTCAGAGAAACAAGTCTGGTACTAATAGCCACATTTGGGAATATTTGGAAGGAGCAGTTTGGACTCATAGCTAGACAACTTCTGAACTGGAACAAACGAAAAAATAAAAGGAAGTACATTTTCTTACTCTATGTAAATACTAGAATCACACTTTCTCTTGTAGACACAACAGGAAGGAAGCTTACTGTTATCCAAAGATCTCCCACAAAGATCTGATCCACTCATCAGCCTAACTTGGTGTCCAACAGACAAACCACCAACCATATTCTTTAATCAAATTCTGTACAAGGTTAACCTGATTTAGTTTTATTACTGTTTACCAGAAGGAACAGCTTGTAGTTAGAATGAAAAATTAAAAAGAATAAATAAATCTAGAGACTAAAAAGACAGAACTTCAAGGTTAAATGACAGTACCTTCTCCTTACTCAAACTGGAAACATTCAAGGCCAGGCTGGATGGGGCTCTGAGCGACCTGATCTAGTGGGGGATGTCCCTGCTCCTTGCAGGGGGGTTGGACTAGATGACCTTTGAAGGTCCCTTCCAACCCTAACCATTCTATGATTCTATGATTCTATGAAACTGTTCTAGGATGTTGCTGCAGCTTTCAGACTCCACAGTTTGCTTTTAAATTAGTTCTGCCTGTGGTGGCAGAACCAAAGGTGGCATACATATCTAGGTTATGTTAGTCTGAGACAGAAATAACATTTTTTCCTTTCATCACGATCTTTATTTATTCCTTCATTTGTTTCCTTCCTGTTTTGCATTTAATACCTAATCTGTCTCTACCTGTGACCCTAGAAAAAGTGAACATGATGAAGTTCATTTTAGTAGGTCACATTTCAGATGTGTATTTTCAGCAAAATACTTATGAAGTGACAGCCCCATTTTAGTTCTATAAAATACTGACAGCATGAACGCAACATCAATCACAGGAATTATATCCTCCAGCCACTGGAATTCACTGATACCGGAAGATAAGTTTCCTTAGCCTGCAGTGGTCTACCAGTGATGCTGGACTAGGAAGCAGCTTCTGAACCAGAACTGATGAGAAGGATGTAAAACAGAGAAAGAAATGACAGCTAACAAGAATGACAGTTATTATTATTATATCATAATTCAACTCATAATTGCAATATGAGGTTTATAATAATATAAATTTGTACGTGCTATTAGATTACTATTCTTGTGAATTTCAGATGGTACCTAAACTAAAAGAAGGGAGACTTACATTACATATAAGGAAGAAATTATTCACCATAAGGATGGTGAGGCACTGGCACCACCAGAGAGGTGATGGATGCCCCATCCCTGGAAGTGTTCAAGGTCAGGCTGGAGGGGGAATTGAGCAACCTGATCCAGTTGAAGATGTCCCTGCCCGAGGGAGGGGGGTTAGAACTAGGTGTTCTTTAAAGTTCCCTTCAAACCCAAACCATTCTACAATTTAGTCACGCAAGTGACAACATCCACATTTTCACATAGCAGCTGCTATTAGAAAAAAGACAGACAAAAAGCACAAACAGTTCTCATTACCCAGAATATTAAACCAGGAAGAAAAGACAGAAAATAGGCATTGCTTCACTGAATATACAAAAAAAAAGTAGAGCACAAAGAATTTTGGAATGGCCTGGGTCTTGCTCCCATGGTGGCAATCTCAATAGTGTCAGACAGTAGACAGTTTGAAAAATTCATGGTGCAAATATACTCAGCACTACAGGGTCAGCTGGTACCCCACTGGTAGTTCCTGAGGGACACTCTGTGCACTTGCCCAGCACAAGCCAAGCACCACTTCTGAAAACTCCTACTCTCAGTTGTTCTGAAGTCAACTCCTACATTTCAAAAAGGAGCAAGGGTACAACTTAGAATTTAAAAGCTTAACTCAGATCCACAAGAATACAAGGAAACTACACCAGTTCTGCTCCTCTTAAGTATTGCAAAGCAGTATCAGATGCTATGATTTAAAAGAAAGTATACCTCTTGCTGCTACATATGATCTCACCCGTAATTTATTCCGTTTTGATAGGAGATTAACAAATGGATCAAAGACAGAATCAAGAATGACCAACATCTGCAAAACAGGAAGCTCTGTTCTAAACAAGTCCTACTTCTTTCTCAAAGATACAGGAAGTCATTCTGCATTTTATTACTACTATTATTAACAATATGTTGAACATCATTTTTTAAATTGGCACATCTTTCCAGCGTAATTGCCAAACGATTTATTATAGTTCTCTTCATAGTCTTGTCCCACCTCTTCTCCCCAAGTCATTTCTATTTAGATGCCTACATCTCGATTCAAGAAATGAACTTTAGGAATATAGGTTTGAAAATTGGTATAGGTTACAAAAATAAATTCTGCTTAATATCAGAGATATATTCCAGTCATCAACACATGTTTTCTTCCGAGCACAGGTTCAACTCAAATCTTCCTACTTTTTGTCACTGTTAAGGAAGTTATCGCCTGGAAACATAGGCAATACACTACAAAGGCACTGGAAACATAGTGCTTTCAACCCCAGAAAGAGTGACTTTTTTCCCCCCTTCACGTAGCTCATTTCAGTAGTAAACAGATACTAAATGATTATATAAGAATTTATGTCTATTGCTTTCAAAGGAGGACAGGATACATTAAATATATATACACACACATAAATATACATATGCATACACATTTTCTCATAAATTATTTTAACTATGACATACAAAATTCAAATGAATCTATTCTAGCAACACTGAAACATGAATGACTTGAGAATCTATATTGTTTCAAAACAGAGCTAGATTTTCCATTCCTTCAAATGTTCAAGACTTAAAAAAAAAGTTCCCAGTGGGTACTGACACGCTCCATAGGTTCTCATACTACCTGTACCTCACTGTAGTTCACTATCTCACATGAAGTGTAGAGAACGGAAGTTCTTTTCTTTCTCCTCATTTTAAGTGAAAATCCAGATCATCAGAAGCCTCTGCTACAAGGAAAATGTAATGAATACAAACTGAAGCACCTTCAGTAGGAGATGCCGAGAGATGCTAGTAAAACATCTTGCCTAGTAGTCAAAATACTTGGTTTGAGCTTCAGAAATCCAGCATCACCCATTCCCCCTGGATGATTCTGAACTTGGGATCTGAACTTGGCCCCTTCTCCTAAGGTATTCCCGATTAACAGGCTACTGGCTACCCTGAGGTCTGCCTTTCTCCTCTGCCTCCCATGCCACTTTGTGTAGAAATTTCACGCTGAACACCAGAAGCTTTTCTCAGTGAAAACTAAATCCAAATTAGAATAACATCATGAAACACTGAAATAACCAAATATCTCCTCCCTCAAACAACAAACTCGAGTCCTGGAAACCCTGGAGCCATGACCAGTTCCTTTCAGCAAGGTTCTGCTGCTCTGCCCAAGTTGCCTACCAACAAAGAGTGTAGTTTTATTCTCATATGAACTCATAGCCTGAAAAGGAGCTGGATACTTTTAGATCAAAGTAGCATTTTGATGCTGAGAGAGGCATAAAATATTATTGAGAACTACATTTATTATCACTAGAGGCCAGACAGAAATTTTAGCCCATATATGATGGCACACAGTATGTCATTGCACTGTAAAAGGAAAGAATAAAGAAAAATAAAAATACACCAAAACAAAAAACCTCAAATAATTGGATCGCTGGATTAAGATAGCATAGAAACATGTTTTATATGAACTGATTAAAATATTAACTTTGTTAGAACACAGGGTCCTAGTAATAACTAAAAGAGTTAATTTTTTAATTACTCATAATAAGCATTTTACAGTTATTAAGGTAACTACATTAGTATTTTACTTCATTTCATTCAACCAGCCTTCTCTGAATAGTTATTCATGCTGAAAAACATGTATAATAGATGTGAGAGAAAATAAAAGGATGAAAGAGGAAAACAGCTAAAATATATCTGAAAAGCCAGTAACAGGAATTTTACAAAAGCCAGGGAGAGAAGAGTAGGGTATCATTAGCCATTTTCATATCCTAATGGAACATGCAAGTTCCAGTCTGTTACTAAGAGTGGGTCCGTGGCAAAGAGCCCAAATGAGGTCTGAGAAAGGATAATGTACCTTTAATGACTGAAATAGCAAGAAAATTAAATCTAATCATGTTTCATTAAGCATACTTTAGCTCCCATTTTTACTAAATTATTTTATTATGATTTCCCAACTGTCTGTTGAAATAACCTTTTACAGCAATTTAATTCACCATCATAAACAAGTCTCATTTCTCACAATGAAGTCCCCTGGGATTAGCGAGAGGAGATGGATAATCTAAACCTTGCCAATCCTGCAGCCACTAAGGTAACCACTCAGGGAGACAAAGATTTTTGTTTTCCTATTTGTGCCTGAGATCATTAAGATATAATTAGAAACGTATTCATGAGTAATAGAGCGTCTGTTATGGAGATACCATTCGCTCAACAAGCATCTTCTATACCAGTCTTTAATAAGAAGGGCAGCAGGCATAATCCCCACTTCACTCTCTGGAGAGTTCTGCATTAAATGGACTGCATTAGACATCCCTCTCGCTCCCCCCTTTTTAATGGAATCTTATTCAGGCATCCAGTGTTTTTTCAGACTCCATTGTTACCATCAAAACTGCTAGTCTGTTTGCTTTCAGCAATATGCTCCTGCAGTGCCATCCAGATGTGAGCCCTAAAGATAGCTACGTGCAGTGAATTTAGATCCTGCTCCAGAACTTGTTCCAGGGCAAGCAAATGTGGAACTTCACAATATACAGTAACAAGTGAATTGGACTGTTTACAGAATAATCCTTGGCTCTCTGCAGCAGTGAAAAGAGCTATCAACCCTCATACGTGTCCTTTCTGCTTTAGTCAAATGAATAAAGTACGCACCAAGTAGAAAGGATGCTCCAAGTCGAAAGGATACAGTACTCAAATAAGGAAACTAACTGAAAGAAATCTGTTTTGTCCTTGTACATGATCTAATTTACTGTCAAACTCCATATCAAATCACATGACATAGCAACAGAAAATTAAAAGCAATGTCACCCACCAAACAGTGCTTAAGTATCTGCCATAAGGATGAATTTATCGCCATCGCTTAAACTGCAGAGTGAAAACTGCCAGCCACTCTATTTAGTATCACGATGCTTGAACAGGTTATTATTTCATTTGGTAGGGAGGAGTTTGAAAGGAATCAGGTATATGAAAAGGAAAAAAACCAACTGTTCTAGCATACAATTTTGCTTCATGTACCCATATGAATAGTAAAGAACTACTTGCTTAAAGCAAGCAAAGGGCAGAAACTGAACCTTGTCATACAAAAAAAGAGACTATCAAAATTTCAGCTGTCTTTGGGATTATGTTACTGTTACAATTGTAATTAGAAAGTTACAGTGGGTAAACTATGATTGGTAGGCTTAATCTTTTTGCATATATTTGACTATAAATCTATTTTAGCAAAGCAATGATTTTTAAGCTTGCCTATAAAAACATTTTATGAAACAAAATATATTTAGAAACTAGGCATATAAGACAACGAGTAAATGACTACTGTTAAAAACAGAAAGTTGAAAGCAGAATATTAAGATTTAAATTGTTTTGCTTTGTGGAAGATTGACATTCTAAAATCTAATTATCATCTTGCAATATGAACTCTTTCAGGAAGACATTAACATAAGAAATGTATTATACATAACTGAAGTCAAACCAGACAAATTTCTAGATAAATGATCAGAGTTCAGAAGCATAATGTGGAACCCTCTGCCAGCCAGAAACTATTCATGGACATTCAATATTCTTCTACAAGCTCTATTGTGAAGCACACAATAGCTTATTACCTGAGTCATCAGAATGCAGCTGGTCAATAAACGTACAGTCAGCAACTGCCACATTCCTACACCAATATTAATTTAAATAAGATCAGGAGATATACCTCAGCTGTTTGACAGAACAGTGAAGTCATAGTAAAATTCTGGTCACAAGATCAATAACTTGCTCTGAAAAGCATGCATCTCAGCTTTACTTCAGTATGTATTTTTCCTTAAATGTTTTCTCTTTGCCTTGATATTTGCATTAGCAGGAATGGTAAATTGGCAGATTGGTCTTAATCAACATAACAAACACAAAGTTTGGAAGGAATGAGATTATGCTTTAATATTGCTTCTACAGCAAAAATAAATAAATAAATATTTAAACATAGAAAATAATAAGCTCGGGCAAACATTTTCATTGACAGTGATTCGTTTCTATATGACTCATTTAAAATGTCTCATAAAATTCACACAAACTACAGTAAGGTCAGGATTTCTCCCTATAACTTCTAATTCATAAAGGACATAATTCAATCTTAGACCTGTGAAGTCTCATGTTAGGAAGAATTGTCACTCAGTTTTTCTGCAGCACTTATGTTTCACATATTTGCAGCATGGTGCCACAGCCCCTCCTCTTCACGAGGTCTCCATGTGCCCTTTGGCTCAATTTGTGATTTAGTGACTGGCCAAGTTGGGGTGGGAGTGAGGGAAGACTGCAGGGTTGCACTCCAGCCAGCCCTGGGCCATGCAGCAGCTACAAACAAGAGCAGCCCTGTCAGCTTCCCAAAGCTGTTTTTCTCCACCCTTCCTCTTCCCCTGCTCACTGTCAACTGACATGTCACTACTGAGACCAGGCACATTTCTTCTTTTTTATTCCACAGGATCCAGTATGAAGAGCACTTAAGAGGTCACAGAGATGTTGAGATTTCTAACATAAATAATGTCACATATATAAATATATATGAATGTTTATTTTATATATAACATATACTTTCTAATATATATATATGAATACTAAAAAACCACAAACTGTTTATAGGAGAAGAACGAAATAAAATGAAATGTATGAAAGGTGTGGGCAGTGCAAGACTTCGAGAAGGAGAAAAAAAGCCTAAAGAATGGAAGGCGAGATGTAGCAGTTACCGATGAAAGCAGGGGAGGATGGAGGATGAAAGATAAATAATTTAATTAGTTTAATTTTATTCACACAGCAGAACCAGCTACCAATCTGGAAGATTAAGTACTTTTGCTGCATTATTTAAATGAAAATGTAGGAGAAAGGCAGCAAATGCTAAGGAACATTTGGAGGAAAGGGGTGTGACAGAAGTTATGTGGTTTCTAAAGATGATGATACCAGCTAAATCTCTAATTAAAAGGGTGTGCAATTATCCCTTTACCAATCCCCAACCACCTCCTAGACATTTTTTCTCTAATAAGTGCGAAAATTGTCCAATTATAATGACTGAGTGAAAAGAGCTTTAATGTAATACAAATCCTGTGGAAATTTGCAATGTTAAACATTGAGCCCTCTGAAACTTGTTCCTAGACAGGGAATCTGTGTAAATGGAGGGAGAAAGAATGTATCTGAAGTTGCATCTGAAATTTAATGTACATAAAGCAATGTACATGGTGGGGGAAAAGTACTAACTTCATATATTAACTAATAATCTCAGGTTAGGAAAGGTAGTTTCACACAAATGACAGCTCAGTGATAGCAGTCAAAAAAATCAAAGTGAAATTTAAGGAAAAGAAGGAAGAATTTTAAAAGAGAACATCAGCATGCCACTGTATAAACCAACAGCTCATCCACCCTTTGAATACTTCACTCTGGTCCTACATATCAAAAATTATATATGAAAATGGAAAATATCCTGAGAAAGTAGCAAGAACGATCAGAAGTGTGGGACAACTTCCATTTAAAACTACCTAAGTAATGATGGCATTGTAGTCCAGAAAACTGTTTTAGCAAACTGAGGGGGTAATATTGAGATTTATAAAATCAAGGGTCTCGTAAGTGGATGAAGATTCATTGGTTGCTGATTTCTTGAATACCGAAACAAGAAACAATCAACTAATCTGATAGGAGCCATGTTCAAAACAGGCAAAAGGAGCGGTTCCTTCCCGCTACGCAAAGCCAGGCTGTGCAGCATCTTGCCACAATATTGGGAACGTGAGCAGTTTATATGGGCCTACAAGAAGGGTTGGACAAGGTCATGGAAAAGATGTCTATTGCGAATACTAAACACATAGAAACCACAGTCAGCTCAGAAAGGTCTTGAGTTGAAAGTTGTTGGATGTAAAGAAAGTACTTGGTGGACAGATAGGCTTACTCTTTCTGGTAATTTTTTTCTAGACATCCACTTGTGGCCACCATCAGATAAAAAACGAGCAGGCCAGCCAAGACGCTTGATCTGACCTGGTCCAGCCTTTTTCATGTTCTTTCTAGTTGCTTGTACTCAATGTAACATGACCACCACCACACTAAAGGAAATAAGGTACGACAAAAATAAAATTTCACATGGAGTCTAAGTAACCCACAATAGCCAAAGAAAAACCCTCAAAGAAGTCTATTCAAACAGAAGAGTTACCAACATTTTTCATGCAAACAAGAGCCCTTAGGTGAATCAAATTCCCATTAAAATAAATAAACACAAATTAACATGGAAAGTAGAATAGGTACCACCTGATTTTTATACATAACTGCAGTGACTTAAGCACATGGCAACATGGATAAATATTTACACACACAAAAACTCAATCTCCAATTGTAATTTAGATAAATATTTTACTTTTCATAAATGAAATTTTAAGTAGAAAAGATTATTTTACTTATTGGTGAATTACATACTATTTCAAACATACTGGCCTTCAGAATCAGTTTAGCATAATAAATTAATTAATATCATATCAGCACCATTAACCTCATGGTTTTATCATAGATATTAATTATTCAAATAAAAATGTAAAAGGACTTGTAAGTCTTATAAACTGTCAAAAATTCTCCTTGAACTGAAAATGAGAAAAAAAAAACCCATAATTTTTAGCATGAAAACTCTTAAGAGTACATATTCCATTTTGTGGCCACAGTTGCCAGCAACTTTCTCTAAAGTGAAAAATGCATACACGCACGCACACACACACACAGAAAAATCCCCAACATTACACCAAATTACAGAACCTAATTACTTTTGATATTCTCAAAAAGTATTTCTGAGTAAGTGAAAAATACCTTTTTGCATGTGCTGTCTGCATATGGATACATATTCCATAACATACAAACAAGACAAAGTAAATCCTAATTAGAAATACTTATGATAAAACTAATGTTAAGAAATTATAAAAGTTCAGGAGAAGCCTACTGAATAACTCACAATAAGATGGAGCAGGACGCAGCTTAAAAATAAGAATGGGTTTTAAAACTATTATTATTATTACTACATTCCTTAATCAAGATGAAATTTCCAAAACATTTCTTAAGTCAGGTACAATTAGAGATATAAGTGGACATGTACATTCACAAAAGTAAACTCTGAGGGGGTTAAAGAACTGAAACAGAGCCTGATATTAAATACCATATATTTTGTAATTCATACAACTAAAAATAAGAGCTTAAACAAGAACTTCATGGCCAAATTTCCTTCTGAATTCTCAAAATGACTGTTTATTTTTAACTCATGTACTCATTAATACCAATATATTTGCACTCAACCAATAAACAGCACAGATAGAAAATCAACCTCATAACTCAAAGCTAATGCTGTGTACTTTTAACTTGCTAATCTCTCAAAGAAATAACTGTTGCTTCAGAAAACAAGTCACTCTGTTTAAGTCAAAAAAAAAAACCCCTGTTTCTCATACAAAAGATTGGTAGGACAAACTTCTACAGCTAACAACTAAAAACTTAAAATAGAGAAAGGTTCCCATGCATGAATTTTCAGTATATGAAGCAAAACCTGACTAGGTTCAAATTAAAAGTCTACCTACCCCAACAACCTGTTTAAAACACTTGGCAACAGAACAAGCCCTAAAGTACAAGCCAGATATACAGAACACTTTCCCCAGTCTCTAGGAATTCCCAGCCTAAAGACTTTGAGCCAGAAGTAGATCTTTTGAACATAATATCTCTCAATAGATTTTTCTTCCATTAATTCGTCTAGACTCCTTTTTTTTTTTTAATTCAAGTAAATCCAGAACCCTATGGCACAGAGTACACAGCTGAACTTAACCCTACAGGAAGCAGTAGCATCTTTTGTCAGTTTTTTTAAATCCCATCTGCAAGTTTTCTTTAGTTCTTATAACACAGTTCTTATGTTAGAAGATGCAGCGAACAGTGATACTGTTCCTTATTTACCTTGTATGAGCCTCTCACTACCATGTGCTATCATACTTCCCCCTCAATCATCACCTTCCAGATTAAAGTGTACAGAACAGTAATCTCTTCTATAGTGGCCATTCCAGAGCTTTGATCATCTGTCTCTCTTTTCTTTGCATTTTTTTTCAGTTCTAATAAAATCTTTTTGAGATGGAAAACTCAAAATCCACACACGGATTAATGTGGCACAATGTTTTTCTGCTTACCATTGTAATACTTCCTCTTACAATCTGTAACACTCAGTTTGCTTTTCTGTCCAGGACTAAGAATTAAGCTGATGTTTTTATTAGACTGTGTTTTTATCTAAGCATGATATCTCATTCCTGAGTGATAATGGCAACACATTTCGCATCGCTGCGTATGCAGAGTCAGGACTGTTGACAGCAGACACATTGTGCAATACTTCAGAACATATAGAGGTTTCAGGGGTGCTTTGAAAAGGACTACAAATTAAACTGAAAGTGAGTAGGATTAGGTGTCAAAAAAAACTTGTAAGGATTTTAATTCCATGGATGCGCACAAAATCCTGAAGGTTATGTACAAAACTTCTATTACAAAAGGCTCAAATCAAGTGTGATGAAAAAATATGTGAATGCTAAACAGCTTTATGACTACCAAAAAAACCTCCAGCCCCAAACTGTTGAAGAGGAGGGGAAAAACCCTCAATCCAGAAATTCTGCACCATGAACTTTATAAGATCTTAAACCACTTCATGTTTGCAGAAAAAATGATAGGGGATAGAACATAAGCACCAATTGTGTGCCTATCCAAGTCTTAGGGCAGTCCAAGGTGATGGTAAGTTCTGCTCTCACTCCTGCTGCTGGTGACACCCATCACGAAGGAACATAAGCTCAATGCCCTTCTGCCTTAAGTTCCCAAGACTGATGGTCTGATCTGAGGACTGACATGAAACTCCTGTGTATTGGGTTTGCATGGCAAGGTTTTGGTAGTGGAGGGACAACATGGGTGGCTTCTGTGAGAAGGGGCTAGAAGCTTCCTACACGTCTAATGGAGTCACTGCCACTAGCTCCAAGATGGACCCCCCACTGACCAAAGCTGAGCTGATCAGCAATGGTGGTAGTGCCTCTGTGATACATATTTAGAGAAGGGGAATAAAAATCTGCAGCAGAACAGCAGCCAGAAGAGAGGAGTGAGAATATGTGAAGCAACTCTGCAGACGCCAAGGTCAGTGAAGGAGGAGGGGGAGGAGTAATGCTGCTCCTGGCCAAGATTCCCCTGCAGCCCATGGAGGCCCACAGAGGAGCTGAGATCCACCTGCAGCCCATGGAGGACACCACGCAGAAGTAGGTGGATGCCTGAAGGAGGTTGTGGCCCCATGGGAAGCCCAAGCTGGAGCAGGCTCCTGGCAGGACTTGTGGCCCCATGGAGAGAGGAGCTCATGCTGGAGCAGGTTTGCTGGCAGGACTTGTGACCCCACAAGAGACCAACACTGGAGCAGTCTGTTCCTGAAGGATTGCACTCTGTGGAAAGGACGTATGAAAAGGCCCATGCTGGAGCAGTTTGTGAAGAACTGCAGCCCATAGGCAGGACCCATGTTGGAGAAGTTCATGGAGGACTGTCCCCCATGGGAGGGACTCCACACTGAAGCAGGGGAAGAGCATGAGGAGTCCTCCCCCTGAGGAGGAAGGAGCGGCAGACACAATGTGTGATGAGCTGACTGCAACCCCCACTCCTTGTCCTCCTGCGCCACTGGCAAGAGGGAGGTAGAGAAAAATTGAGAGTGAAGTTGCGCCTGGGAAGAAGGGAGGGGTTGGAGGGAAGGTGTTTTAAGATTTGGTTTTATTTCTCATTATCCTACTCTGATTTCATTGGCAATAAATTAAATTAATTTCCCTGACTCTGTTTTGCCCATGACAGTAATTGGTGAGTGATGTCTCCCTGTCCTTATCTCAACCCACAAGCCTTTCATTATATTTTTGTCTCTCCCCTGTCCAGCTGAGGAGGGAGAGTGACAGATCAGACTGGTGAGCACCTGACATCCAGCCAAGGTCAAACCCACCACATCCTGGTATAATGCTCAGTGACCACAGAAAAAGGTCATAAACTCCCCTCATTCAAACTAAACTGGGAGAACACTAACAGAATTATTCCTGCCTGAATAGCCTAGACACAGGAATGCACTATAAAATGAAGTACTGGAGACTATTATTTAAAGCTATATATCAATATAAAATGACAAAGAAAATAAATATTATTTCCCTTCCAGGGCAAAAGTTCATGTCTTTTCCATATTTTTTAAAAGTCTTTTGCACTGTGTATGGATTCAAGCCACCCTTACTTAGCGTGAGAAAACAACTGGTTTTTATAGGCTCCCTGAATTGCAGAGAAAACAATGAAAATACTTAACACCATCATTTAGACTACAGTACAGTACCCATTAATCAGTCCATATAATTTTTCTCCTAAACACTATAAAAAAAAAAATCTTCTTTCTCAGTACATATTTCAAATATTCTACAAATCTGTTCCAACGATGACAGAGTTAAAAAGAAAGGTTAGTTAGCATCGAAATACACTTGTTTTCAATTTAAATTTAGAGGAAACTCTTCCATTTTTCCAAGAAAAATCTAACAGCATCAACTTTATCTGTCAGGTGCAAAGCTGAAGTTAGCACGTTCCCTTAAAGGTCAGAGTTGCACTGGTTTTAAGTAAAAATATAATAATTAGGAAAATACGACCTCTTTTTCCCCAAATTCCCCACAGCAATATTCAAATTACTCAATCACAAAAGTCTCATATATAGCACTTAATTAAAAAAAATTGTTCAGAACACTGTTCAAAATCCACAAAAGCCGGACTCATATTTAAGGTACCTTGCATAATGTCCAAGAGTATCGCCAGACAAAACATGTTGGCAGAAACACTCACTAACTTTATACATCCATCCACCCAACACTGACCTACAGTCTGTCTTGGAACTGGTTCATAAAATAACACCCTCATGCAGTATAAAATGTAGCTGGCTCAGATAAGAGAGAAATGGGAGCGGAGCCAAGCCAGCTGAATAAGCATTGCCAATTCAGCCCATCCATCCTGCTTACTTAAAGGTGAAAGCATACAAAGAATTAGGAAGTAGGAAACAGATGAAGAGCTCTGAAATCCAAAATCACCTGGGAGACTACTGACTTGCATCCTAACCTAGAGGAGTTACCATATCTAACTACAGGTAGGACAGAGTGAATGATGGCTGCCATGCTAGGAGATAACCTGTGGGGCAGTCTGTTTGGTTGGCTGGTTTTGAGAAAGATGGATTGGATTAGGTCCATCAAATCACAGAAGTTGGCTGTACATGTATACTAACCATATCAACAGATACGGTTGAAGGTACCGTTGCAGCTCTCTAGTCTAATTCCCTGCTCAAAGCAGTCCTGTCAAAGCAAGCTGACTCAGGGCTTCATCCAGCTGAGTTTTAAGAGTCTCCAGCAATGGAGATTCTCTGGGCCCTTGACCACCCGCCTCACGGCAAAAAGTCTCTTCCTATATCAAGCTGGAATTTCCCATCTTCCAACTTGCATCCATCCTCTTGTCCTTCCACCGTGTGCTGCTGAGACAAGTCAGGTTTCACCTTCTCTGTACTGTCTCATGAGGTAGCTACATACAGCAATAAGATCCCCCTAAGCCTTCTTTGCAAAGGCTGGGTGAAACCTGTTCTCTCAGCCTTTGCATGTCCGCCATGTGCTCCAGGACCTCTGATCATCAGGTTATACATTCACTGGGCTTGCTCTGAGATGTCAAAGGTTCAGGCTAAGCACTATTTCAGTCCTTCACAATATATTTAAAAATCTTCTCTGAACACAATATTTGAACAAACTACATATATCTAACTCTATCAGCCTTCCAAGAAAAACTAACTTTAAAAAGTTGTTCAGAATAAGCACTATTACAGCCTTTGTAAATGGAGGAGATTAAGGGAAGCACTAACCACCGGGGTCCAGCAAGGTCCAAAGAACAAAAGGCAATCCTGTAAACACAGTAGGAACTTCATGGATTTTGAGTTACAGCCAAGGGCCAGCACACAGTAATATGCTCCACCCTCTGCAGGGGTGGAGACTTTTGGACTTTTGTGTTGGGATCCAACACAACTTTTGGTTGTGTTGGATCCCAACTCAATTTCTGATGGAATCACAGGAGTTCTGTATTTCATACCATAACACTAGACAAATATTAGGGTTATAGCTATTTTTTAATTGTTTTGAAGACAGTTTAAACTGTGTCAACACCATAACTATGTAACACTGGGCTGTTCGTCCCAACCATTAGAAGAAGTAAAAAGAACAGAGGCCTCAGTTGGGCTGTAGGTAACTTTGAAGCAACACTGTGAAATGTTCTTGGGACAGTCAGAGCAACAAAGTGATAAAGACAGAGATCTGACCATGCAAGGCACAACAGTGATTGTTATTCTGCAACAACTTTTTATTTGAAATGCATTGTAAAAATATTTTCTTTCAAAGACAACCTGTAAGACATGATACCATAATACACAAAACCATCCACTTTTGACTCATTTAGAAACATTTTATTAAAAAAAAAAAACAACTCCACAAAACCAGTATGTTTGAGTGCTTGTTGAAGACCAGTAAAATAAAACATGAACAGTAAGATCAAAGAAATGGAAAACAGTTACAATGTCATAAAACTTAGAAATGTGTTCTAGTATCAGCAGTAATTATGGTCACTATTTCTGCAAAGCACAGGCCTACACCACCACTTTTTTGTGATTTCCTTTTCCAGCATGATACAGCTAGCTTTAAAACCTTATTAAAGTCTTTTAGACTCATGTTTATTATCCGTAAAATTTTCAACTTCTGGGGCAGGATAAAAAACACCTACCAAAAAACCACACAAGAATATTGTTTATACATGAGTTTTCTTACGTCCCTTAGCACTGAATATAAAATTAAAAAAAAGTTATGTAGCATACACACTAAAATATTAGTGTCTAGCAATAGAAAGCAATCTCTTTAATATGCAAATAACTGAATTTCCTTCCTATAAAAGAACATAATGCTGTCACAAATGCTGTGGACTCTATTTTTCTCTCAGAAGCAGAGCTTCAGGTGATTTTGTAAATAACTTCATTCCTTCCCCTAACAGGAGCACTGGTTCAAAATAATTTTCCAGATAAGAAAAAGGATGAGAGAAGGATATGCTTTAGTAATATTTTTTCCTTCTTAAAAGCCATTTTATTATGCACAACATCAATTTATAATATTAAAATGTTTTAAAGCATGGCTCTGCTTCCCCTCACATATTTTTCTTTTTCCATCAGCAATCCTACTGGTGATAGATCTACACAGACATACAGTCATAAAATAGGCAGTTCATATTTATTCAGAATGTGTACAGTGCTTCTCCTAACAAAATCTGAATACCTTCTAAATCCTAATGAATTTATCATCCCTACATTCCTGTGAGGTACATTTATAGTTTAGACATTACGTTACTATAAGGAAAATTCATTAAAGAATTATACTTGAATAAGGTCCATCTGGGACCTTAAACAAGCCTAGTTTCAGAATTATGAGCACCAATTTCTGATAGCTTTGTAACAGTAAATGTGTTCATCAGATGCACACAGGATAGAGGCACACTATGCAGGTCTAAAAAAAAAAAAAAAAAGAAAAAAAGAAAAAAGGCTTATACCATTTCCCCAGGGTCAAGAAGAAATATGGATCATCAGCAGGAATAGGGATCAGCTGCCTTAATTCTCTCAGTACTCTGCCAACAAGCCCGTTCTTCATCCCACAAATTATGTACTTCAGCTAAAAATGAAAGGACCTGAAGCCTTGTTGGTCTCAACCTAAACACTAAAAAATAATTTCTTTTAGCAATAGTCTTTCTGCTAAAAAATTCTCAACAGAGTTACACTTATACATGTTTATTTCCAAGAGTACGCATTCTGATATGCAGGCTTATCTCTGCTAAGTATGCACTATTTTCATGTCACCAATTTAAAAGAGAAGTAGTCTCAGGCATCTCATCCTTAAAGTAAAGTGTTTAAGCAAGCTAACAGAGTAATTAAAAAAACCCCACCATTTCTACTGAAGGAGCATTATTTTATTCCTTGAAAATCAGAAATTAACATACTGTACCATGCTGCCTTTTACAATATCTTGTTCAGTCTTTAGAAACACTCCTATTCACTTGATTTGGCATTATAAAGAGAATAAATATAATACCTTACTGAACATTGACATAAGACTTCAATGCATTGGTATGAAATCTGTCAGTTTGGAAAAGATCTAGACCACACTCTCGTTAAAGTGTTGTTCTACTCACTGTAATTTTTATATTTGCATTACATTTGTCTTCTTTAAACTATAGCTCATCATTTTGTATCATTCCAAACACTAAATTCTAAGACAGTCTAACACTTTTTCACTAGTTTCCCCTTAATTCATCCCTGGATATTAAATCTCTTTCGAAAAAAAAAGCAACTATTCGCTTTAGAAACCATCTATTAAAATAGGACTTCAGCATTTTCACTTTCAGAAATCCTCACAGATTACATTCTTAATCTGTCACAGACTGGCTATTTTATCTAGCAGATTGTAGGAAATAGGCATACGGCATACTTCACAAACAGAAAAAAATATAGATATTCATTATGGATAAATTTAAGGTTTCTAACTATAACTAATGCCCATCCTGTAGAAGCCACAATATCACTCTTAGAATCTAATTTCAGATACCTTATAAATGTAGATTTTCCCTCAAAGCAGTAATGGGCAGATGAAGTACACCAAAATGAGCCACTGCATTGAACTTTTTTATAACAGCATTGAATACACAGCCAGGAACAGGAATACCACACACAAAGCCGTTAAAATAAATACTATTTCCTGTTCTTTAAAACATATGTTGCCTAACCATTCCCAGATATCTTTGTGTTGATTTTTTTAATAGAGGGTTGAGGCTAAATTAAGGATTGAGTATGTCCGCAGACTGGAGTGAAATGTTGATAGCTATCAGCTACTACCAGTATCGATGTTCTCATGCAAGCACAGAGCTTAAAGAGGGACATTAGCTCAAAGCTCATTTACAGCACTGAGGACCAACTGCCTATTCACACTAAGTGCTAGAGCTCATATTATTCGCCATATTCGCTATCCTAGCAGACGAGTTCAGCAGCATAAACTTGTACTCCCTAGAGAATATAAGAATAAGAGTCTCAATTATGCATCCTGGGTGATCTAAAAGTACTTGCAACAGTTAGATACATGCTCCCCATTCTTCTAGACAACCAACAAGGTGTTCGCCACACTGGACTAAAAGGTGCTTAGTTCAGCAGACAGAAGTAAACAAATGCTTCAGCTGTTGCAATAATCTCTGATATACATTCCTCTATACCTACTACCTATGTGGCTGCTAAACAGAAAAACATCTACCTCTTCCCTCAAATGAAATTTGACTGCACTCTCTCAGTAGAAAACAGAAGCCAAGTCAAATAGGAATGATGAAGCTCCTCCTTTTCCCCTCCAATGTCTTTTTCTTTTTTTTTAGTAGTATTTTTACAGGAAAGGTTTGTCAGAAAACAAGTATTATTTTTAAACAGTTCTAAGTGTGTGGCTTCATTGCTTGAACTGGATTACAAGGACTGGAATCTCTGACCGTAACCATTTCCTGTAGCTTGATTTTTTTCCTCCAATTAAAACTCAAAATGAAATATAAAATCCAACTACTGCTTCCATTGGCTGTTACGCGAATTTGGTGTTACCCGAATAAAACTAGAGTCGTTTATTTCTTCTTTTAAAGTTTGACTATGTTTAACTAATTTTGATATAACTTTTACAATTTTTTCTTATAACCATGCCTAGCTCATACTATTTTCCTTAGTGCTCAATGGAATAATGAACTTGATTTTCAGCTGCAATTATAACAAAGTAAGTAAAACACAGCTTCCAAGAGGATCAGTGTCATGCCAGCATGACAATGACTTTGAAGCATTTTTTGAGCATTTCAGCACAGGTTTACTGCAGTCTATCAAAAACATGAACTGTATATGATCCTTTAGTTTAAGATGTCCAGTTCTGTGATTAAACTTTTCAACATGGACTCATATAGCAGTCCCAAAATACACAGGGACAGTATAAAACCTCAAACTTAGACACAACTAGGAAAAATTTTTAAAAATATACTAATATGACTACAAAGAGAAATATACTTTGTATTTTCATAGTAACAGCTGTCCACTGTATTTAAAAGAAAATAAATTAAAATTTGTAATTTTAAAATTATTTTTAATTGGTTTTTTAAAAGATGAAGAAAAGACGTGGACTTGCTTGTGTTAAGGATAGATCAACAGAAGGAATAAAATAATCATTACATTTGTACCTTTAAATTAGATTGCACGGTTTAGACACTCAGACGCTATCAACCATTGTTTGATGGTATTTAATAATAAGATACCATTTCTAAATACAATAACTTTCAATGGTATTATAAAGTCATTTTTATTAAAAGGACATGCCTTTAAATCCATATTGCCATATTTTTATTGTGATTATTGACCATTAAAGCGTAGAATGTTGCAAAAAAAACATTTGACAGGAAAAACTGAAGTCTCCGAGATGCTGGTATGATTTAAAGTTACACTAGAGATTTTAATAGGATAAGCACACAATTGACTACTGAGCTTTAAAAAGACGATAGCAGTGTGATCCTAATCACAAGCATCATTAGCTTTAGTTTTAAAATTTATCGTCAGAAAAATAGAAAAATTCTGTGTAGTTGGTGAAATTCTATGAAATAGCTTAGATTCAGAGAACCCCAAAGGAAGGCCAGGCAATATGTATCATGTCTGTGGGGCCCCTTATCCTACCCCCTCTAAAAAGTAACATAGCACAGAAAATAATATATATGCCAACTTCATTGCTAGCTACTCAGCAAAATCTTGGTAGCAACCTAAAATACGAGTAGCCACAATTTATAAATACGGGAGTAAAACACTTCCTTTATCAACCTCACTCCAGCACTATAACGTAATACTAAAAAATAATATTCTGCATATAATATACTGATATTTCAGATAGATCACAGGTTTAACATAGTAAAATACAGTAGAAACAGAATACTAAGGATGTAGCAGAAAAAGGCAGCAAAAATCTAAAACACGAAACATATTCCACAGTAGCTTTTCCTGATGCAATCCCTTCTACTTCATCAACAGCAGCATTTCATATTTATACTTTACATCAACCCAACTTTTGGTATAATTTACATCAACATGCAATTTGGCCCATTATTTTTAATCTCATTACCAGGAGGAGTCTGTATCTTTTAAATTTTGCACGTTATCATGCCAGCTTTCCAATCACTTACTGTCCTCAATATACTAATGTATTGTCAATATGTCTCCCTTTTTCCACAGATACACATCACTACATCTTCACTGATCTCATTAGACACTATAGCAAGATCAATGTCTACTCAGACTGCAGTTGCACCTTCATACTGCTTTGCAGAAGTACTTATAATCTATGTAACTGCTAGCCCTAGGATCGGGGATCAGGGTACTGATGACATTAATTTGCATTCAGCTGTAACATGAAATCCCTCTCTGAAGTTTTGCAATGAAGAACTGTACCCAGGTCCTTCGCATATTCACAAAGTACGCTATTAATTTGCATTTCCTAAATGTAAGTAAGCATTGAGTGATAAACGAGTGTTGAGGGTTTCCAGGGGAATTGCAACTGTATTTAAAGCCTCTTACTAACAGATCAGCAACTGAAACATAGCTCAGGTGAATAAAATAGCTATTCTCTTAGAACAACCTTTCAGGTCAACAGCCTTTCTCACTGATCCAGTTCCTTTTATTTGGCAACTATAACAAGTACAGAATCACAGCCATAAATGACATGAAAGGATACATATAGGATGATGCAGCTGAGTTGAGAGATCTAACGGCTCCAGATACATGACACAGGGTAAGAAATTGCCAAATCTCAGTGTTATTGCTTAGTAAAATTGCTGGTAAAATTCTAGGTACAACAACACAGAGCTCAGTGTTACTGATCTGTGGTGTTTCTTGAAATCAAGAAAAATATAAACCTAGCCTAAGACTAGTTTATAGACAGTAATGGGAAGTAAGATATGCAGCTCCCTTCACTCATACGACTATCAAAATTATTTCAGAAACCTATAATGAAGGAGTTTGCTAATTTGTTCTGTTCATGAGGAAAAACAGCCTCATGATTAATCCTTCCAGTCTGATTAGTCCTGACTCCTGAGCCTTTCCAATTGTCTAACAGCCCTTTCCTGAATTCACTTTTCTGTAGGGAAAACGGGAACAGTAAGAAGGGTGGCAACCTATTCAGGGTCTCACATCCCTTTAGACAAACAGGACCACAGCTGACAGCCAGTGTTCTGTTAAAGCTCAACTGCTATATATGGCAATTGAAGCCACTACAGGTGTCCTTCCTAAACAAAGCAGGTTGAAAGGCGATTATTTATTTCTCCCTGAAAGCTACAAAGTTTTTCCCTCACAACTCTAACCATAAGCTCAAAGACAATTATATAGGTTTGAGAGAGCTGCAAAACCTTCACAGACCGCCAGTCATGAAGATAATTTTGAGCATAGCTGCTTTTTACTCTCTAAAAAAATCTATTTCTAGAACTCATGAGGTCAAATTGTGTGTGGGAAGGTCAGGAGGGAGTATTTATAACTGACTCAAACTTATCCTACTTACATGGCATGACATATACACATTTTAAATTTCATGACTATGGATACATTATAAAAAAGTTTTTCAAGATCTGGGAATACTTCTTGAGATCATAACCATGTTCAAATACTCATAGCTACATACTAACATGTATGTGTGTGTGATTCCAACCCCTGGAGACGTTTCAAACATTAATTCAATATTTCAAGATCTTTATATGAAACATTTGACTTTCATATTTTACTGTGTTCCTCTTTTGTTACTACTAAAAAGTAGTACTCATCTCAGGTCAAAAATAATTCATGAATTACTGTAATGCGTTGTTTTCATTGTTAATACCTATCACAAGAAGAGATTTGTACAGTTATGTACAAAAAAATATCATAAAGCCTGTGTTCTGTATGCTACTGGAAACATTTATTATCACTGAAGAGGTTACTTTAATACAAAAAGGCCTTATCTAGGTATGTGGTATTAAGGAGATTTAAAACGATAGGCAGTGAAATAAATCAATGCAATGGAAGACTGGAGATTAAAATACTTAAATCTAAGAAAAGAAAAATCAAAGCTTATTTAGAATCACATTTATGAACATCATCCACCTTGAGTAAGACCGAATTTCAAGTATGATACAAAACCAAGTATGCACCGCATAAATTATGTAATTTATTTATAATGCAGATTTAGTATTCGTCAGGAGCGTGCTTACATGGCAGGACACTTACCTGATACAATTTAATGAACAAAAAGATTTAAAAGATAAAAAGAGATTGTGGAATTTAACAATGAGAAGGCTAGTGAATAGAACAGTAACCAGCTTCCAAACTAGCCTACAGATTTTTCTTCTTCATTAACATATTCGGTTTGCAACATTTCAGAGACACAAAACCATCAGCAGTTTTCATGGCCTTCAGAAGTGACAGATCCTACTTTGGGATGGAAATTCAGCATGTGACTATCCAAAATCATATCCTTGATACTTTATATTGAAAGAAATTCTAAAAGCAAATAGTGAGAATTGGCATTATCGTGCCAACAGGATCAAATTCAAGTTTGATACTGTTAAATAAAATGCAAGTTCCTCAGTATGTTGCTTGGGTTTGGCAAATGCATAGTTCTAATTAAGGATCAAGCTCATTAATTCTATTCTTTCAGGCTTTTATTTGGTTCAAAAAAGAAAAAAGTATTTATCTTATAAAAGAAACTTTTTATACAGGCAGATTAGTTGTTGAGACCCACATACATGGCTGCTTACACTCGATTCTTTTGTATTGATAGACTATTCAATTTCATTTTATGAAGATCTTATTATTTTATCAACATGCCTAATGAAACTTACTAGTTTGACATTATTTGAGAGATACGATACCTATCTCTTTGTATATATTTATAAAAAAATATTCTTACCAAGATGACTTGGAAAAGGACTGGAGAAAGATTGATTTCTTCCACAAGGCTGTAAAAACATATTTTAAGAATTATTTCAAAAGAGAGAAAGTGCAGTGCATTCTTAATTAACACACTAAACTCACAAAAGGAGCAGAGTAGTAGAATAGCTGTTGCCAAAATCCATGACCCAGAACCTGAACTTTTGACTAGCTCTCAACAAAAATGAGCTCCACTTCAGCTATTAAATAGAAACAGCAATGTTATACTGCTTTGGAAATTACTTCTATGTCTGCTTCACTGATGTGATTCAAGTGAGTGGAACAGTAATTAAATTAATATTTTTAAATGGCAGAAATTAATCAAAATTCAGAAATATAATACTGTACATACTATGAAACAGTCAGTGTGGACCATTAAATAATTTGAATTAATAGACTAGGCACACATAATGAAATTATAAATATGCTGTGTTTTTTAAAGCACGCTACATTAACTAACTTCCTACGTTTAACATATTAACATATGATACATTCATTAGTTACTTCTCTTGACAATACTGAGGAGTGGTTACCCAAAAGAATTTAGCTATATTCTCCTGAATTTTAAAATCAGATACAAACTAGCACATATAAAAGAAAGAAGAATATTCTCAAAAAAAAAGTAATAGTCTACATTAATGCAGTCTTTTCTGTTCTTCAACCTCAAAATGCTTTATATTTGTTAGTAAAGCATATCTCTCACAAACACTATGATGACATATGAATTCTATGATTATATACTCTTTCCTATATTATACTGTCTAATTTGAAGAATGAGTCTCCCTTTTCCTTACACACTGTACTAGATGTCTATTCACCAAATACCACAGGAACACCAAATTGTGTTTTCAAGATTTTCTCTTGTGCCTTTATAACATTACTGAAGTGCTTCTTAAACAATAGGTAGGTTTAGCCTTATGATACAGCTGTAAGATAAGACTGCATTATGAAGCCCATGTAATAAATACAGAACTCGGGGAGAGCATGGCTGAAAGCGTTGAGGATGTCTAATACGACTGTACGCTCAACATGAGGCAGATACTTTTGCACGTATTCAGGGAACTCAGCACACAACATACTACAAAATTGTCTCGCAAGTAGTATGTTAGTTAAAAACACAAAGTTATATTCTATAGTTCTCTATGAATAAACAGGAGTTATACTTGACTAAAATAAGCATTTAGTTTCACGTTTGAAGCATTACTGTGTAATACCCTATACTGGCTTCCAGTACAACTATAATCAGATTAATTCTGTTCAATAAACTATTTGTTAAAAAGAACCTATATATTCCTAAAATTACATGTTTCCACTTACAAGTTTTTATTTCTGTCCAGTAAGAAAAGAGGAAAAGGTACTATTTTTATAGATAGTGTAAGCTAAAGCACTAGACTGTGAACTGAAGCAACTAAAAGGAATTGCACGTTCTCTTCTATGAGCTTCATGAGAAAATTGAAAGGAGGCTAGAACAAACATCCAAAAGTCATAGAATCATAAAATGCTTTATTTAGATTAATGCCATCTATCAGGGCCCTGGTTGTTTATACTTGCTGAAATCATGTTATATAAAGGAAATACCATACAATGATAAGGAATTAAAGGCATGCAGAACAACAGAATAACGATATTTATGAAGAAATGAGAAATACTTAGAATTCATATGTGTGCATTAAGTATAAAAAATGGTTTCGTATTTCATATTGATTTCCTAGTTCTGATCCTTGCATTCACCTAAATGTAATAATGATGACCATACAGAATCTATATGAAGCCACAGTGGGAGCAGGGGCTTAGCACAAGAAGATTTAGTACCTTGTACAGCATTGGCATGCAGACTTACAGACAAGTAAAATATATCCACTAAATTAGTCAAAGCATAACAGAACAATATAATTGTATGCACCTATATGAACATGTTTAATGTAGCTAAGTAACAATCTTGTTCAATCACATGTGTTCAATTTTTCTTGCATATACAAATGCAAGATAATATATATATTAAAAGTAAAAGTACAAGTTACACCCAACAGAAAATACATTCTGAGAAAGAAATAAGAGTTTATATAAGGAAAGAAACTCATTATTTCTAAGTTAAGAAGTCTGAATTTAAGGACAATTTTGTTCTTATTAAGTTGATGGAAAAAAATATCCATATGCAAGGGAAATCCCAACAAGTTCCCTAGATAGGTCAGGAGAATCTGAAAGCTATTCTCCCTGGTGCCATCTAACAACCCTTAAATAGACAGTTACGGCATCTTGGACACAGTCAGATCATAAGAGAGTCCCAGGACTGCAGATAGGAAGAATTGTTATATTTGAGGTTCATTTTCCAGGGCCAATTCTACTAGTTAAATTAAAAGCTTAGACCATCTCTGCAAAATAGAATTTTGCTGATGTGGGTATAATAATTCTGAATATAAAAAAGGTCATTTAAACACCACAGACTCCCCAAAAAAGCAACTATTGTAATAGCAATCATATTGACAAAATGAAGCTTTGCCAGCACAAACCTTCTTATGCTTAGGACATATTGGAATTACTCACCCCAGCAAAAGCTGCTTACTCTGCTATGTATGCAGCATTTAAACTGAGAACACACTGGCAGTAAAATACAATCATAGATTAGTTTGGGTTGGAAGGTACCTTTAAAGGTCATCTAGTCCAGTCCTCCTGCAAGAAGCAGGGACATCTCCAACCAGATCAGGTTGCTCAGAGCCCCGTCCAATCTGACCTTGAATATCAAGAATAACTAGGCAATCCTAGTTCAGGCAAAACTTAGAAAAACTCCTTTGTGGTAAACAGTAAATTATGAAACAATTGGTTTCAGAAACTGTAAGCAGTCCTGATTGTTGCAGAGTTACAAAGTCAGCTATACTTTCTGCTGAGGTAAGCTAAGACAAAACCATAGCCAATATGACTATTCGTAAAGGTCACCTGCAAACCTTTATGGTTCAAACAAGAGATAGCTGCAGCCTTTAAAGAAAATTTATACACATAACTTAGCTAAAGCATAAAGTCACATCAATGTATTAAGACAAAGCCTAAATCTGATTTACGCCAACTTTGTGCATATGTGCATGAGAGAGTGACATTATCACATTCTTCATTGCTGTCTCACAAAGTTTTACAAAGGAAGAGTCTTAAAGCAGGTGAAAGAGGAGTTTAGCTATGGAATTTATTTCACAGAATGGTCATATTCTAACTCAAAAGTAGTTTGGTTCTTTGTAGACTTTTTTAAAATTTATATTAAATCACATCCTATCCTGTTCAGAAAGCATATGGAATCATAATCATACTTACAAGGAAATCATAATTCTAAATATCAAGTACTTACATTTTCTTTTCATTTAAATCTACACTCAAATAAACAATATTGGCTCAAAGTAACTGGTCATCTGATTTTATAAGAGTTGTCATCAATACAGTTTGAATTTTTAGCTCTAATAATTTTCAGAATGAGGTCATGCTTCCGATTTTGCTTTCAAAAAATACGCAAGATCTGTTTTTATAAGACATCCTAAATTGCCTTCTTGCAAAATACAAACCTACTGCACAACACTGAACACAGAACAAATGCTTTTTGCTATAGGTGTGATTTTTAACAATCCCAGGCACCAATTTTGAACTAAGAGCCTTACAACACAACTTCTGGTTTACGGCTTTCTGTCCCAGCACTCACATAAAAAGGAAGTACCGTACACCAGGACACGAATTCACACTGCCTTGCATTCACGTCTCACAGGAACAATCCTGCTACACACTAATGAAGGCACTCTTGAGAGGAGAGCATAAGACTAACTTTGTTCTTATTGGTCATCAAGAATATCTGTGCTGGTTCCCTATGTAGAATTCTTTGTCTGATGAAAATGCGATGGGATATTTCAGTTACATATGTTCAAGCTAGGTATTGTACCAAGTTAGGGGGGGGAAAAAAAGTGAAATTAAAAAAAAAAAATCTGATCTTGTGTCATTTGCAAAGCAATTTAATAATGTCACTATTTTACTCCACTAATTAAAATAGTTTAGCAACTAAATACCCTTATTTAGCTTTTTTTTTTTACCTAAACTTTAAAAGTAAATTCTCTGCTCAATTAAAAAATAATAAATTTTACATGTCCAGATTGCTGTTTTCCTCATTTATAGGTAGGACTTACCTGTAGGTAGGCTATACCTACAGCAGCAACTGGTCCCTAAATAAAGTGAACAAGGCAAAAATTCTTCTATAAAAATACAGAGCAGTGACTTTTCCAAAACACTGAGATTTGTGCTCTTAAGTCACTTCATTTTCAAAAATCAGTAAATTATAGTATTGTCATAAGTTTTTAATTAAAAAGTCAGACTGCTACACCTGGAGTAAACACCACTAATTAGTCTTTCACTTCTCATTTTACAGAGTAAATACATTTCCTAGAAGGACAGCAATGCAACAAATAAAATATACCTCACAATACAAAACGAGAGTTAATATACAAACAGAATTTGATTTTGACCCCTGACTTAAGAATTCTTACTCTTTACATCACGATACAACTGTGCTCTGCACATTCAGTGGCAACATAAAACCTGTCTTGCTGGAATTATAATTACTTGCTTTTTGGGCTATGAAATCTTTGACTTCTAAAAAGAAATTACATGAAGTTTAGTTCCTTTAAAACATCTGATTTTTAAAAAAATTGTACTTCTTTCCCTTGAGTACTAAGTCCTGAGGGATATTTTGCTTGAAAAATTTATATTAGTATTTCCATTATGTCTTATCTTCGTGGTTTCTTGACACCCATGGGCTGATGCTTCCTCCTAGCTTTGAAAAAGAATTGATTCAATCTAAAACATTAAAAGTACATATTCAAGTCCTTTTCAATAGTCTCCTAATTTCTTCCTTGCTGGGATCATAAAATATCTACATTCACTCTGATATAAAGGATTTAAGATTTAAGCCTCTAGTGTTCCAATTTACATTGTTGATTACACTCCAGAAAGGACAGATTACTTCTCTGAATGGACTATCTTCAAAGTACTAGGATCTATAATGTAAAGTAATATGCCAGGCTATTCCTAGGGTTCCATTGTGGGCCACAAAAATAGCCCAGTATTGCTAGGGATAATACCTACACACCACAGTTTATTTTGGTTTGTTCAGTGACATGTTTCAATATGGATATATGGTTGATAATTTTTTATTCCACTTATCTGTAAGAAACCAAAACAGGAAAACTATGCATTGATTTACATATTATGTAAACTTACAGAAAATGACAGAAATTTATATACAAAGCCATAAACTGACACTAACTGTAGTTTTGATTAATTCAGTTTTCCATGCTCACTTAACAGATTTTTTTTCCTCTCACTGTGCATAACTTTATATTCTGAGCTCTACATGAGTGTTACTAGAAATTAGAATATACTATAGAACAAAAGCTCCATTTAAGGCCAATTTTCAAAGTTTATGATGAAACTATACCACCATTTGCAAATACACTCATGATTATTCTATTCAAACTGTCTTAACACATTTTAACATTAGTTTTATTTCACTCTGAAAGAAAATATCTTCAGGAAAACTGAACTGTACTAATGCATCCAGTCTTACACAAAATAACTGGATGATTGTCCTTCCCGCTAAAGACTGAATTAGGAGACTCATTTCCAAGTCCCTGATCAACTTGATCCTAATTGATCCAGTAAGTACCCCAGTTACAAGGTTCAACTCAACCTAAGCATGTCAATCATCCATTCCAAATTTTGATATTTACATCTGTGTTCTGATTTAGACAAAATAACGTATCTCAATGAAATTTTGTTAAGCGTTCATGTTATCAGAATGGAGAGCAACGAGGACTTAACAGTGATATAATAAGCAATAAGAGTTCCATGAAAAAGAAATACAAATTTTGCTTTGAAAATACATATCTCACAATCAGGCTCTTAGAACGCCTATAGATATAACCACATTTCTTCATAAACTTTTAATATCAGATGAATTAAAAGACAATTAATTTCAAGTACGGTCAAGTGATCATGATAACTTCTGACAAACCTATTAATCTCCTGAAGTACCAGAAATCATAAAATTGAAAAGCTTATAATTATAATCATGATATCTTACTCTGGAAACTGATTTTAAGAACTACTAAACCTCAAGAAATTTTTCGGCTTAAGGATGAAGTTTACCAATCATCACAAATGGAACTGATGAAAGTCTAGTAAATCTTACTTCCTTTAAGGATCCCAAAACTTTTTTTTGAGTAGAGCTTTTTTGATGTTGTTGCTGTTAGAGCTTGAAGACTAATATTTTCTGAAGATTTTGCCAGGTTGAAATTACATAATTTAGACTGTTACTGTATCCAACTGGAAAATAAGGAAAACAATTGCATTATTCCTCGAGTTTTAAAAACTTGTTGAAGGCAAGTAAGCACAACAATGTTAGTCCTTTCTCCAGTTCTGCTCCTTTTTAACATTATATTAAACAAAAATTGTATTAAAGAATACAATTAATAAAAGAAAAGAATTAACTTAATTATTAAGTTCTCAGACTTCTATTTAACATAAAATACATCTTGATGTTTCACAAAATTATAATATTGCCTAGAATAAATCAACAGCCGATTCTATAAGTTATTTCAACCATGCTGGATACTTTTCCAGCGTCTTTTTCAAAAATTTAATTTTTTTAAAGCATTTTTATATTTAAAACTTTAAAGTCAAGCCTGAATGATTTCATCCTTAAGTAGCTACAATTCTTTAAACATAAAATCATCATTTGCTAAATAATTTTAACTGATTTGATATATGAAAAAGCTTCAGAGAATTCTGAAAAAAAAATTTTAGCCATATGTTTTTAGTTACATGATTTAATTTTAGGTAGTCCTGCGATGAGCAGGGAATTAGACTCAAATGATCCTTATAGGTCCCTTCCAACTTGAGATATTCTATGATTCTACAATATGAAAAACACAACAGTATGTCAAGTAAGTTTTTCTTGCTTCTGGTCTTCTATAGCTAAGCATTCTCATGCCTGAGAGTGCTCATGCAGAACTATTTGCACAAATAATTAGTCTCTTACATCAACCAAGATTTTTGGTTATTATTCTTATCCCTAAGAAATTATAAACACAATCTGTTAAAAGAAAGCATAAGGGTGAGAAAGTACTTCAATCAACACTCTACCAGTAACCTTGGAACATTTCCAAGACGGCAAAGCATTCACTTTACACCTCAGATTTCCTTTCCTAACACTTTGTTATTCAGATGTTAATGAAAGCTTCCAAACGCATATGGTTTTTTGAAAGATGATCTGTAAGGCGGAAACACACACACTGACCTATGTTTTCAATGCACTAAATATAGAGGGTAAAGTAGGCCTTACACCTTCAACCTAACTCATTTGAGACTCCTCTCTTTTTACATTTCCTGCAGATCATGACACATCAAGAAGGAAGCAGCGTAAAGGAGATTATGTGGTTTTGGGGGGCTGTTCTAAAATACAGTCAATAGTGTTGCAAATCCTTCTACATATTCCTCTCCTCCCCTCAAATTCTTACTGAATTTAAAATTAAAAAACTCCACCTTGGATTGATAAAGAGATGGTTGACTAGGGACAAATGGATGGAGGTGGGTAAGATGAAAGCAAAGGTCCCAGTTCACATACCAGAGATTGCTTCTTCAGGCAGTCAACTAACACTGATTTTAAGTGTTTTCAATTCCTATGAAATTTCCTTCTACTACATGACAAAAGGGCTGTCACAATCTCTGAACAACGGCAGAAGCTTGAAACAGAAGGCTAGCGGGCCTTCCACAAAGCAAGACCTTTTCTTCACAGCAGCACTTGTAATCAAGCATCTCTCAGATATTTTAAAAATAATTAAGGAATATCTAAAGGAGGAAAGAGCCATTCAAGTGAACTTAAGGCATCTATTCAACAATGTGATTAAAATCTGAATTGAAAATTAAGATCAACATCTCAGATTTTAATTTGTGTAGAGACTGCAGTTCTTGCATGTGTGATTACCTCTGTTCTTTCTATGCAGAGTGTCTATGGAAGAGACTGGTAAATGTTTTGGAACTTGCTAAAAATCCAAACCCATTTTCTGTTACCGAAAGAAAGAGGACACAAGGGTAAAACCTTCCTGAGCTAGAAAAAATCTAGGCAAAAATGAAGCTTTGAAAAAAATATTTTTAATAAATAATAACTTCATAGCTACAAAACAACCTTATCTATATTCATTTAATAAAACTGTAAGTAGTTAGAACACCACCACTTAGTGTAACGATAACAATGTTATCTTTCAGTCCTCTGAATACTTCCTCCATCTAAAAAAAACCCCAAAAACGACAAACAAAAAACCCCCATCTAAAATATTTATCTATTAAAAAATAGCACGAGCAAGAAAACGTTGAGAAAACAATTGGGAACAGTGGAGAATATGAGCCTAAAATCAGATTTGCAATATTCAGAACACTAAGCAGGGATCTAGCTGATCTAGCCAATACAAAGGCTAGATCTTCCAGTTCAGTAATTAATTCCCATTTAGGATTCACATTCTCATGCACTCCTCGCTTCTGTTTTTTTCTTTTTAAAAAGGATAGTTTGGGGGTTTTGTTGTGTTTTGTTTTAATGGTTACCAAAGGTCTTCCTAAGAAGTCTAAGAAAGACTCAGGTTCCAAATCTCTTCTTCAACCCCAGCCTTCTCTCTTCAATGTTCTCTATGTTCACTCTACAGAGGGTTATGCTCTAACCTCTTTTTGTGTTGTCCTACTGAAGATAAAAATAATTACAGGTTTATTAGACCACACAAGGGGAGAATGACTTTGTCATCTATTTCTTTAGTTCATCATCTGGCAAAGCGAGATCTTGAATCCCTTGCGATATTTGTGTTGTTTGTTTAAAAAAAAATATTTACAAATATGTAAATTCTACAATAAAACCTTTTAAGAGCTCCACAGAGTTTAGGGGTTTTTTTTTACTGTTTGGTTTTTTTAAATTGAGGGCATGGATATTAGATAGACCATTTCAGAATATAACAAAATGTAAACAAATGCTAATGTAGAACATCATGACGTATGAGAAGATCAATTCATTACTAACACCAACTCTAACATGTGCCTTTAATGGTCTTTAATGGATAATGCATGGGTATGAACAGGAGCATAAATGAAGTTTGAAAATTGGACCACTCTTGGATGATTCCAAGGACACTGTGATAAAGAGTTATTCTCATTAGTCAAGACAATCTGCTGCAGTGTATAAGGTTGATCCACCTATCATCTTCATAGGTACTAGATCTGTATCATTTAGAAGCAGCAGATTTTTTTCTCTTCAGCACTTTCCTATATTGTTTTGTACTGCCTTTTTCCTTTTTCTAGAACAGTGTCTAATGTCTGTCTGGAAACTTACAGTAAGGTCAGGAGGTGGGGAAGGTTCCTTAATTTGCTCCCCTGTCCTTCAATCCACCATAAATCTAAGAAGGGTCACATAATCAGTTTTCAGATTATTTTTTTCTCCCTCAGGAAATGACCTTAATAACGGAATACTGGCATGTGTCCCACTCTCATGATTACTATCTGATGCAATATCTGACACTCCCCTCACCTCGACTCTATTTCCTTTACTGTCTCCCTTCCTTGCAACCAAAAATGTCTATTTCAGCAACCCATAAAAATCAGACTCCACTGTTTCAAATGGTTAGCCTTCAGATATATTAATGCGATCAAATGCTATAAGTGTCTGACTAAAGGTAAGTCAAGTAGCTGCATAAAAAGAGAGAGTAGCAAAATATATAGCTACATTTCATAACCTTATCTGAGACCAAGAGCCAAATTAAGAATCAGGATCCAGTAGTTTTCTGGAGAAGCACAATACAAAATACCTTACAGCAGTCAAAACATTTAAGAAGAGCTAATCGATATACCACATTGATAGAAACTAAGAATATCACATTAACTCCTCCTTAGTACTAGAAAAATATACCAATCTGATCATTACAGACCAGAAAAAACAATCTACAAGACTCAAAGCAGGAACTAAAAAAACCCCAATCCTTAATGAATAGACTATGTCTGACTTTCTATCCATACATATAACCTATCGATTAAGTTGATAAACACACAAAGGACAAGGTATCTTACAATACTGCTTTTTTTGGATACAGACTTTGGACAGTTAAATCAGATCTTGCCCTGCTGCAGACATTTGCTCCCACTGTGAGAAGTTCAGTTCCTCCAACAAGTCTTTACAGATGTACAATCCACCAAGAGTAATTAACAAAGGGAGAAAAAAAAACTAATACAAATTTCCAGTAGTCCAGAGATTAATTATTAACTGAAACTACATATTTCCTTAATATCAGTGATTTTTTTTTTTTAAATCATCAGTCTCAAAATAGCTAAAGATGAACTCTGCTATTAATTCTCACACTGGCTTTAATGTTTGCAATTTTTCTTATCATAAAACATGAAAAATTATTGAATAAAACAAGGCAATAGGTATTTAGGAGAGCCACAACAGAATACTATTAACACTCTTAAAGCCAGACTATTAGCTTTGAGTCAAGCATAAAACAAGCTGCTGACAGACAAATTCTGTTCAAAGCTCATCCTTCCAATATCTGCTATTTTCTTAGTAAACGAACTTCAAGTGAGTTACAGAATGTTAAAAATGACCCCAACAGTGGCGCAATGGCAAAGATTGCAAGGTATTTCTTTGCATTCTTACAAAATATTAATTATTAAAGGCATTCAAAACATGTATTGTACACTAGCAGTATTTTATCATAAGCTTATAAGACATAAAAATATAATAATATTTTAATATCTGTGCCTCTGCCATATAGAACAAAATATCTGTAATAGAAAACAGAAGTGTCCAAAAAAATGATAAAAAGAAGTTTGAATGTTTTTCCTCTGATTCCATGTTAGCTGATTTACAGTATTGTAAGACTTGAAGATCAGCACTGTCTCAACCTTGTCATTAAGGACACGGCACATCGGGGACATGGCACCTCCAGTTGGACTAGGGATTTGATGTGGCCTAAAAGTTAGGCTCACAACTTGACATGAGTTGCTGCGAGCAGTCTGCCTGAGACGCAGTTGGTGCTCCCATGAATGGAATGCAGTTTCCACAGATGAGTTGCTGTAAGCCTCAGTTGCTGCTCCCATGGGTGGAGCGCGGTTTCTATGGAAGCGAGAGGCGTAACGCTCCTGCAACGGGGACTGAATGAGGTGTAGCACTCCTGGAGCCGGGACTGAGTGGACTGTCTGTCCTCTGTTATCAGGGAAGGACCTGAGCTCCTAAGATAACTGCATAGCTGCTATCAAGGAAGATCTTTGCTCAGGATAATGAGTTCCGAGAAAGGCAGAGATCCCTGAAGCAAAGGAGGAGCAAGGTTCGTTACTTAGCATAAAAGGTCGATCCCTAACGACGAGACCCCTAAGAGAACTCTCCCCACCAAGGGCTGACATTGATCATGAAGACCGGTGGGACACTGCCTGGATCTGGGACCACAGGGATGCCTCGGACCTGCGGTGGTACTATTATCCTCTTCCCTATCTTTACTTATCTTTCCTTTCCACTCCCTTTTATCCAACCCCTTTGGGGTATTCGCCTTAATTTTGCACTTCAAGATCTCAGTAAAAGAACAATCACGAGTCCTGAGTGGACTATGACAAGTATCAACTATGAAAAAAAACCCAAAACCAAAAGATTAGAGTGCATCTGTTTCCTCTCAAGTGCTAAAATAAGAACTACTCAAATGCTGACACCTCTATCGGGAAGTACATAGGAAAAGACTGAGGGAATGGGAAGCAGTAGTAGTGTGACATACATGACAAATGGTGAGATTAAAGAAAAGAAAGCAAGAAAGAGAGAATGCATTAGGTGAACATATCTAAGAACAAGCTATCATATGGAACAAACTAAAGCACAGTAAAACACACTAGTCCTCATCCTCCCAATTCACTCTTTTTTTCTCACAAAATAAGGTTGTTAATAATTAGCTATTTTTTAAAGACGTGGAAACAATAAGGTAAATACTAATTTCACATTTGGCTATTTTACAATCTTTTTGCTACCACCATTTTTATTCATTTAAAGTAAGTCACAGGAGAAGCATCCATCCTTGAAAGCCGGGCATTATGGACGAAATGTAAGCTTGGAGAAGCCAGAAACCCAATGAAAAGTGACTCACATCACTGTCATCAGTACTAAAATATAGTAGAGTTTTTCACAAAGAACAAATTTAATCCCAAATATTGTGTGTGCAATGTTACTTATTTACTTCCCATCTGTCCTGGCTCTGGCTAGGATGGAGTTAATTTTCACCTGAGCTGGGAGGAGAACTGGAGCTGGGAGGAGAACTGGAGCTGGTGGACCCTATGGCTGGGGGACACAGGTGGGATAGGTTACTAATTAGCCAACAGCTGGGATAGTTTACCCAAATTGGCCAAAGGACCATTCCATACCCTGTGACATCATGGTCAGTATATCAGTGAGGAGGGTGCTGAGGGGAGTCCTGCTACTCAGAGAGGAAGCTGGGCCTCAGGATCTGCTGTGAGCTGTTGTACTGTAAATTTCATGCTTAAATATTTTCTGTTATTTGGGTTTGTTTGTTTTCCATCTGTTTTCTTTTCCTGTGTTGTTCTCAAACTTTTTTTTATCTCGACTCATGAGTTTTGCCCTCTTTACCAATTCTCCTCCCTGTCTCACTGGAGGATATGGGGAGTGAATGAGAGACTGCGTAGCTTGGTCCTGAGCAGTGCTGAACTATGACACCATCACAATAACTGCAGCTACTTTCCACGTGAGTAACTGAGCAATTCAGAGCTCCATGCATACTGATTAGTTAGCCATCAAACCAAAACAGAATCAACTGATGTGGCATTCACTACAGCATGTACCTGGTTCCCATTTTGTTCGCTAGCAGTTTGTGCAAAAACAAATATATTATTCATCTCTGTCATGCTTTTGATGTATCTGCTACTTCCAGCTAAAGTTATTGGGAAGTGAAAGAACAAGGAAGAAGACAGACCAAGAGACCCACACAAACTCCACTCCTTCAGAAATCTAGCCAAAGAAATTATTTAGTGAAAGTAAAAGAAGAGGGCCATTAACAGATGCGATAAACAGAACAATTACAGATGTGTTATTATCTGGAATCCAGTAGCCCATACATAAATAACAGTACTGGGTAAACTGGTATTTAAAATTATTAATAGTTCATTGGATATCCACAGCTCCTCTTTAATAACATTAAGAAAAGAATTGCTGTTTGCTGTAAGAAGACCATGAGGATGAGTATGTATACCTACATTGTGCATAAGGTCAAATACATGTGACTACTCTAATAAAGAGCATTCATTAGGCAGAGGAAAAGCGCTGCTATAATATCCACCATTCTAGCTACAGATTAATTTCAATCCATCAAAGCAAGACAGTATGGTACACAGTGACTTCTTAGCCATAACACTATAAGACACCACAAACAGAGACAGTGGTGAGTGCAATAACAACCTGATTTTCTCAGCAGATTCAGGAAGAGGAATAGCTGCATGTGTGCACACCTATGTGAGAGAGATCCTTACTATCAACAAATGCAGTTTAAGTTCTCTGCCATATTTTTTTTTTTGTCCATCACAGTATAAACTTTGGAAAAAGAAGAAAGAGGCATTTAGATACTTTTAAACATACTCAGTGTACCTCCACCGAACATTAAGATCTGTATTTAGGAAACTAAAAGAGAAGCTATATTTGCAGAAAATCTGAACAGCTTTAAAGTGAATTGACTTTACACACACATCACCTTTGTCCTAGTACAAATATGCTTAGTTAGACAACAGTTTTGACAATGTTTTGGTATTAATTTTTTTAAAAGTTTTAATGATAATTTTAATGTTAAAATTCTTATTATTATGTCTTTAGTGTTTAATTGGCTAAATCCACATTAAAATAACTAGGATCACATAAAACTGGCACAAAAGACAATCATGTCTTCTATAACTACTCCTCTCCAAGGATTTTCTAAATCTCCTAAGTGCTAGTCAAAGCAGTATGACAGCCAGAACTAAGTTATTGTTAATTCCTAATGGAAAAATATTAATTGGAAAAGAAAGAACCCTGAACAACAGAGAACATGTAGTTGTATCACCTCACAGAAGCAGGGCTGTGTTGAGTCAGGGCCACCAACAGTTTCAGAGCATACATTGGTACTGGGTCCGGAGCCATCAGAATGTGCTCATACCTGAAAGGGAAGGGGGAAAAGGGGTAGCAACACTGATAAAAAAGTCAAGAGGTACATTTAAAACTTTAAACCAACTTTTTAAAGTTGATACTAAAAGTACACCATTTCCCATCTCCAAACTTTATAATAACCACAATGGAAATACAATGCTGTTTAGAACGGTACAAAACAATAAACAAGACTTACTTAGAAACAGCATTTTGAAATCAGCATCAGATTAACTTTAAAAGCAGCATAAATAAAAGAATACACTATTTTTAAGAGAGATGTACAATTATAAAATATGTAATAATACATATTTCTAATATTGCATTTTGTCTATATCCATAAGATTTATTTATTGATCTATATTATATATTTTTATATATTAAAAAAATCTAATCTTCAAGAGGCAAGTAGAAACTGAGCCTCAAAATATTAGGCACAAGATTTATTGGGTGCTCAGGAAGACGATCAACCAACTCATACATGATTAAGCGCTGTGTTTTGTTTACATAGTGAGTTTTCTCAAAATTAAATATTTTACTTATAGACCACTTAGATTGAGCTTTATGTTTTATTTCAAATGAAAAAAATATTGCTTTAGCTACAGCATACTTCCATTCTCCAAGTAACAAAGAACAGAACAATACAAAAATACATCAAAACAATGTTTATTTAGAGCTATGGCAGTGAAGATAAAACTACAAGAAAAACATCTATGAAACATTTCCAAATATCGCCTCATGGAAATCTTGGTAAGGGAAAACAGGCTGCTGCATGCCAAAATGGACGTCCTGTTGCTGCTAACAGTCCTGGAAAGCCCAACAAATGGGGCTATTTTTACTTTGTTTAAATCAAAACGTATCTGGAGGTCAATAGGATACAATGATGGAAGAAAAAAAGATGTAAGCATAAAAAACCCACAGACTCAGCTATGTCAAAACACTGTCTTTGATTACAAATAGTACTACTCTAAACACATAGAAGTAATAGAACTGGAAGCACAAATTTCTTCATTTGTAAAAGAAAAATCTTGAAGAATTAATCAAGTACAAACAAAAGGATGATTTGTCAGAAACTGCAGTAGGTTATCACATTTTGTGCAACAAAATGCTTCCACCACATCTTTTTCTTTTTGCATTCCAATGGGAAGAGGGGATGGAATCAAGCAAACCACAGAAGAATTTGACTTCACAAGATCCTCTCTCCCCAGGTACCACATCTTAGTACTCTGATTTACACGTGAAGAAAATCTAGAAGGTGGTGTGGTGCTTTTCAGCCAAGTCTCTGATCTGGACAGCCCTAAGACAAGGAGGGTGAAGCACACCAGCTGTGTATTCTTGATGTAGCCTGTGGGAGCTCTTTCACAGTGGCTCACATGCCCACACACAAATACAGCCTATGGGCAATGTGTCATAGCTACTATATATTAGTTTGAATGCACTGCTATAGAGTTGCAAACCCCATTGGAGAATCTACACAATTAACCAACTAGAAGTCAGTATTGGCTTCATGTCTTCAGTGATTAAAATCTCTCCTTTACAAATAATAGATTCCAGTTTCTGAAAGAAAAATATTTCTCATCAGCGATTTAAAAGTAATTTTCTTCATAAAAGAAGAAAATACTATAATGCATTAGTAGACATTGATCCTGGAAGCCCTACATGATAGCAATACATATTCCTACCAAACATAATGGAAATATTTGCATTCTTTTGCAGAATCCGTGACAATCTTTTGAGGCAAGTAAAGACGCTATCAGGTGACTTAGGTGCCAGAAGTCATCTGCTCACTCCATAAGACGGATTTACGTATCCAAAATGGTAATTCCCAATAGTAATAATGAACGAACCAGCCATTCTAGCTTAAAAATCTGACACTTGGCAATATAAACAACTATAAACACATCAATACCTTCCCTAAACAAGGTCCACTTTAAACAATTTTAGGCCTTCTATGTATTACATTCTTGAGAGAGACTATTACTATTCTGCACACTTGGTATCCTAATTCCTCAGATTTCAATTAAAAACAGCCTCACTTTAATTGAAATCCTATTCCCCCCCCCCGCCTCCCCTAAGATAACATTAGTAAAGGATATTTCTAAGGGAAGGTGCAGTGATCCATCAACCAAAATAGCATGTGAGAAAATGTAGAATACTAAAATGAATGTCTTAGCAAAGAATAAAAAAATATTGCCTGAATAAAGGCCATGTATACGTGAATCTTCAGTGAAGGGAAAATATTTCATGCTTGAGATACTTTGTTAAATTAATGACTTCATCCAATGATTTCCCCGCCACTTCAAAACAAACACCAATTTCATAACAATAGTTTTAGAGAACATTTTATAAGGGTTCTGTAAACTCTAGATTCTACACGGCAAGGAGTTACTTTGTCAATCTTTTCTATAAGCAACAATGACAAGAGGACCTAGATATTTGGGAATATGGATTCTCTTAAGCTCTCAAGAGACTAAACATTTTATTGATAGATTATCTCAAGTATCCTGGACTTTATTTGCAGAACTGTCATGGCAGTCTACTAAGAACAAGTTACACAATGTTTCAAATGAAATAAAACTTTATTTACACATGCTTCTCCTTTTGCTGGTTCTGGCTCAGATCTCAAATTATGATACATAATTAGGAATATTAAGAATTAAATGAAAAAGAGATGATGTTTCAATTTCTGATTTAAAAAAATCTGGATAGGTACCAGAATTCATTTGCCTCGTATTCATTTACTATAGCTGAAAGTTTAATTTTGTTTATGAAAAGCTCAGGAAAACAACCTTTCATTGAACTGAAATTAAATGACATCATTTCATTCAATTCAATCTAGTTCTGTGAGGAACTTAACTTTCTGATCTACAAATGCACAAATATTTAGTGCAATTAACATTTTATTGATGTTGCAGAAGATTAGAAAAAAAAAGTGGCAACCACCATTTATATTTCATGCATAGTGACCAAAATTCTATTTCCTGGGTCAGTTTTACATTTAAACAAATTAACTTGTAGATTATATTTATAGGAATGAAATAAATGCACAAATGAGTACCATTATAACCTTCCCTGAAAAGAACATCACACGTTAAACCTGGATGTCCCTCCCTTTTGGAAGAGCTCTCAATTCTCAAAAAGGAGAATTAAAAGGGGTGGAAACACCCACTTCCCACACAGACTGCCCATGAACAAACAGCAATTGCATCCCTCCTTTCCTCTTTTGACCATCCTCCAGCTGAGTCACACTCTGTCCTATCCTTTGTCCAGCAACAGAAAGACTAAACATCAGCCTCCAAATACAGGCTAGTAGTCTCTTTACTTTCTATCTCTGAGTTTTCAAGTAACTCATATTTCTTTGGATAGGGCTTTATGTTATCTTCACAAGTAGGTTACATCGATTCTTAGACCTCCTTTCCCTCTAAATTTAGGCCAGACACCTTTGCATTCAGACAAAGCTTCTTTTGAGAACTGCAGAGTGTATACAAGGATTCATTCCTACCTCCCATCAGTATTTTCCTACCCATACCTAGAACACTGCTGAACAAAACTTACGTTTTGTTTCTTTTTTGACATCCAAAGCAGCATCTTTGGTCTTTTCTTAGTTTCTTTTTCAGTCTCCTCCAAACTGCATTTTGAGGCTTTCAAGTCAAAACTGAGTTTAAGTTTTTTTTTCCTGCAGAAAATCCTCAAACCCTTCTCTGCTTTTTGTTTCCTCTATGCCTTCTTGCGTTGATTATCTGCTCCCCACAGGTGAAGATATTTACTAGGGGTTTGCTCAAAACACAGGTTTAAGCAAGGTATTAAATATGCAGACATCAGTTAACTCTTTCTGAATCACTGGAAGATTTACATACTGCTTTACTATGCTCCTAAGCTAGAGAAAAAATTGTTTATACCAAGTTCCAGTATATTCCAAATATCATAAACTTCAATAATTACTTTCCTGAGATAATCTCAAAGTGCTTTTCAAATACAAGTATCATCATCTCTACTGTCAAGATAAAGGAACTGATTCAGGAAATCCTTAATGCCTGGAACCAAGATCTTGAGCTACTGCAAGACTTTTTTTATACATCTACAATGCAATGCATGCAAAGATAGCAGAGCAGAAGTCCCCAAAGTAGCATCACATTTAGTCTCACACCAAAAAGCCCTGTCACTCAATTGAGCTAATTAGGTTGGAGACGGGAGTATATTGGCTGTTCTTCCTTCTAGTTTGGAATTAGCATGACACTCCCCCTCGCCGTGCAGTTCAATGAGAAACTTTTTTATAAGACGGACATGTCTACAAAGGGCAAGATTCAGCACAAGGACAGAACTTGGTCTTGCTTGAATCCAGGTCTCTTCCCCATCTGAAGAAAAGTATCCAACAGCTTTTAAAAATAAATACACTCTATTTTTACAATAATATTTTCCATTTCTAATGTAATTCATAATAATAAATTCTATACTTCCCAGTGAAAAAAAAAACAGTGTGAAGAAAAATGTGAAAATAAGCTTCTCTATAGAGCTCTAAGATTTCCTTCCCATTCACTCTCACAGGTAAAAGATTACACAACTTGCATGGACAGAACTTCGCTCCTCAAATTGTAAGAACATTAGTCAGTTAGCAAGCGACAGTCTCATTTTAAAGGAAGGCACTGTGTTTCTGATCACAATCCAGCACCCATTCCTCCACCCTTCTGCCACTTACTTGATGTAGGGGTGGAGAACAATTTCCTCACTTAGGGCAGCTAAGTATTTACAATTATTAACTTTTGAGGACCACACATTAAAATACACTGTAACATTATTAGAATAATGTGAAAGATAAATGATGACTCATCTTTACTGTACTCGTCCTGTGTTCGTGCCTTCCTTCTCTCTACTCACAGATGTTATCAGCTCACAGTATGCAGGTGCATAACACAGGGAGCTGTCTTTATGCTCGCCTGCAAGTCGTTTTGAAATTACAATCCTCATTTGACCATAAACCATATTAAATGAAGTTCCAGGCCACATCTGGCTATAGTTTCATCTACTCTGCTGTAGGGTTTTTCTGCAGCTTGGGGCAGCAGGAAAGGACAGCAATTTAGAAGCAATAACCCCTGGGTGGATCATGGAGGACTAATCCATTCTGTATTATTCCTTTTTAAAAACTTATATGACATTCCATACGATTTAAGAACACGTTACATGAGGGCACAATACTCAAAATAGACAAAAAGATGTTGCTGTTTGAATATTCTGACCTTATTAGCTGAACAAAGAGTAGTATTTAAATCACAGCCCGAAAGCTAAGAGAAACTTGTTTAACTCCAAGAGCAGCCAGAGCCACAGTGTGAGAAACGAGTGTCACACAGAAGTTGTGTTTGTGTTGTATATGACAAAGTACTAAATAAACCTAGGAGAGAGATGTTGGGCAGAGAACTCTGGCAGCAGTTAATTGCTATTCCTCTTTCAGTTTTGCCGTTTAAACATAAAAAGTGTAGTTAAAACAAATATGCTGTCAAAATGGGTTGAGTATCAAGTTATTCCCCATCACAGGAGCACTATTATACTTACTGGGGCAGCACTGAATCTCTAATGAGAGACAGAAGCTTGCTGTTTGAGTCGAGGCTCTCCCATTTCTCCTCAGCCATGACCTCGTGGCTTAAAAGCAGTGATGTGGTTTCTGAGAGCAACCGCAAGCTGAAGAGTCTCCATTCCACTTAAAAATAAAGGTGCCAAGAATGTGACCACACTGAAGTCTAATTAAAACAAAATGTGGAATTCATGGAAACTGTAGTTGATGTGGCCATATACTTACCATTCTGACTGTGGACCAAAGAAACTAGTGGTGGGAGGATACAGTCTTCAACCTAAAACAGAGAATTAGAAAGATCTGGCTTAGATTATTCACAGGGGAAAAATAGAACACAGATACACCATCATCTATGTTTATTCCACTGCTAGAGCCCTTAATCAACGAGATCAATAATCATGGAAATTCATCCATAATGACACTTATAAAGCCACCTTTTCTCTAGTAAGCCGTCATAAAGTTACAGACAGTTATGTACTTCTATATAGAAAACAACACTAACTTTGGTATAATTTATTGAGAGTAAACTTTAATTTAAAATACAGGATTCAGTATAGATGTAAGATAAGAAGAAAAAAAGAGTATTAGCATATCTATTAATCCTGATGCTTTAATACAAAAACTAATCATTGAATAGAGTTCTGAAGAAATATCCTTCTAAAACAAACCTGCATAGAACTAAAATACATTAGAAAAAATGTACTACCTCTAATGAAACATCCTTAAGCTTAGTACAGTCTTGATAAAATTTTAACTTCTTCCATTTTGGTAATGTACAGCCTTCCATTAAAATTTAAATTCACAGATTTATGATTTGAAATATGAAAAAAAAATAAACCAGTCAACTTTTTACTGTCAATGAGTGTATTGTTACAGGTTAATCATCTGTCACAGGACTAGTTAGCTTAGTTCCATCTGAAATCAACTTATGGCAAACTAGGTTACAACTCAGTTTCATATGTCTAATATTACAAAAATAATTTATTATTACTGTTCTCTGTAAAGAGAACTAATTGCTAAGTCCTAAGTAATTGGTAAAATATAATTTATTTATACAGGACATACCTTGTTTTTGGGGAGAGGATGGACAGATATCCCTGCAATTTTAAAGTGTGCACCATGGATACACTGGTTGTCCTTGGATTTATTTATACAAATAAAATTACTGTGTAGGTTCTCACTACACTGCGGATAGGATTTGGGGTAACAAGATGCATTATAATCGCCCATGTGTTTTCTTTTAGTGATTAATACTAGAAGATAGAATTTCTCTAGATTTATGCAGCTTCTATTAAGAAACATCTATAGAAGCTGAAAGTATACACAGAAAGGGATCACTAAATCAAGTAAGCCTCTAGTCAGCAATAATTACAATTAGCAACTATTTCATTGTTAGTTGGTGGTCTCTGTTAAATGAATCTCTGATGTTAAGGGATTAATTTAGTCTAGCTTTTTTTTTTTAACTTCTGAACAAACTGCCAAAAGATGCCTTTGTTACATACTTTCAATAAAAGAGGTAAAGTACTCTGCTTGAGGTATGGAAGCAAAACGACTCTTGCAAGTACAAATAGCCTTTACACCTATATAGATAATGCTATATATCATAGATATAATGACTTTTGTAACACCTCACAATTTTGAAATATTTAATAGTCTTTTCAGTTAATATGCAATAAGATAAATAATAAAACTACATTGCACTCCAACAACTCCACTAGTGCAGGTTTCTAAACTGCTCAACAAATGGTAATTTATCAGTTATAACATACCTGTGAGGTAGGATAAAAAAAACGTACTTAAGGTCTTTCAGTCAAAAAAAACACTTCAATTTACTGCAATGCTTCCCAAATGGAGAGATACATTTAAGTAGTAAATTAAAGGTATGAGACAGAAAAGAGGCAAAAAAGCAGCTCTCAATTGTCTGAAGCAATGTAGGGACTCCGAATATTATGAATCACTCAGCATCAGCAGCAGCATTGACTCAGACTGATATCGATTAAGATGGTAGTATATAGCAGTACAATGCAACTTCAATTTCTAAAACTTCAAATCTTCTTTCATTTTCATCTACTATTAACAGTAGTCTTTCCACATTAGTGAATGTTTTTTCTGACCTTTTTCTAACACGAACCTCAATTTTGGCAAACACGCTGTGTAGAATGGAATTTCCATAGCAGGTGTTTGCCTCATGTCAGTTAGGTGTGATGGGGAGATCAAGTAAATGAAGCAGTAATGCTATGGAAAATTATTTTGTGATGCAAAAGCATATCAGAATGCACACGCTGAAGGGAGAAGCAAGTATTAAATTGTACATGAACCTTAAATCAGATTCTTCCTAACTCTGCAACATTCATCTTTTCTCCATGCCATTTGGGTCACTCTTTGTTTACTAATGTGTACACAAATTTGTAAATAATTACTTGCTTATTTCATACCTTATTGAGGTGAAATAAACTGAAGTGTAATAGTACATAAAGTATTTTTAATAAATTCACCTGTGAATTGCTCAAGTTTCTGTAAGTTATGTATATAGAAACATAGTATTAGTACTTTGGCCTTTTCTAGAAGGATTGAAACAAATAGAAGAATGCTCAAACAAGGATTCATTTTATTTTCTTTCACATGACTGCTGACAACTACATGGAATCAAATCTCCATATATGCATGAAGGTAGTCAGATATTTTTCTTGTTTCAGTCTTTATCACTAAGATTGCTTACAAAAAAAAAAAGTGGGAAATATTCTTCTTTAAGCCTAAAAAGATTAGATAGTTTAAATATGATAATAGCTATAGCTGGGTTTCTACCATCTTCTAAATGGCCCGATATCCAGTTCATGATAAATCCCTAATTGCACACAGCCGTCATTGTATAATTCTGTAACTATGGTATTCAAAGGCTATGCTGCCACAACTGTGCTGTTATCACTACTCAAAACAGCAACAAAATACTAGAAACTTCCATACATACTACATTCACATCTCCCAGCTATAATATATATGTACTGGACAAAAAAAA